>PVHP010010502.1:0-47618 GCA_004024765.1 Zapus hudsonius
AAAAATTATTCACAAGACAGCATGAAATGGGAATTTACTCCTAAATTTAATTCCTAGAGCTCCATTGGTCTTGAAATCCTAATACTAAATCACTTACAGCACTGTGGGTTATGCATTTCAATAGATGCTATATTTCATTTATTGCTTTTGAAAGAAATTTACTTTTATGCACTAAATATTGCCTTGAAATTCTTATTTAGACCTTCTATAGTGTATGTTTTGAAAATAAAATTTTACAAACTATCCACCAAAATTATTTCAACATTTATTCAAGACCAATGTGGTAATCAACTAGGCCAAACAGGTGATAAATTTGAAATTAAAGACATTAAGCTTTTCATTTTATTGAGACAAGAACAATGTCAATTTCAAGCCATTTTTCCAAATAAAAATATATAGAGCTTTCATTTTAATATAACAAAATTTTTTCTTACTTCCTGTTAATAATCCAAAGGTTATATAAAGTCAATCAAAGATATAATTGCACAATAAACCTGATGGCCAAAATTATTAATCTTAGTTCACATAACATCAACCAAGCATAAAAATTCTTTTGAAATATCACATATATTCTTTGGAAAAAGATTAAGACACAATAAAGAAATTAAATGTATATAGTATGACAGCAAAGTCTCCAACTATAATACACTGATTGCTAATTTCATGTTGTACACCTGAACTTGTATTACTGCTTTTTAAAAAATATTTTATTTATTCATTTTCAAGGAGTGAAAGAGAGGGAGAGGGAGAGGGAGAGGGAGAGGGAGAGAGAGAGAGAGAGAGAGAGAGAGAGAGAGAGAGAGAGAGAGAGAGAGAGAGAGAGAGAGAGAGAGAGAGAACCAAGGCCACCATCTTGTGGTGGTTCCGGTTTTTATATGGGTACTGGGGAATTGAACCTGGGGCCTTGGCACTAGAGGCAAGTGCCTTAACCGCAGAGCCATCTCTCCAGCCCGATTACTGCTTTTAAAATAAGAAATCAGACTAAACATACAAACAACCTTCATGAATTTTTTTAAAACGCTTAAACAATTCCTAAACTTTATAAACTGATCAGTTAAAATTACCTTATTTTTAATAACAAAAGCTCCTTAAAGTAGACATAAGACTATGATACCATATCTGTTTACTTAATATATTTCTTTCCTAAAAGTGAGGGGATAAAAGTGGGAATATAAATTGTTGTAGTCAATTTTCTAGTTGCTGCACCCAAAGTAACCAAGGGGAGACTCCATCCTGGCAGGGGAAACGATGGCATGAGCAGAGGGCTGGACATCACCTCTGCCACAGCACTGCAAACAGTGGCAGGAAGGTGTGCCAAACTCTAGCAAGGGGAAGCTGGCTTATAACCCCATAAGCCTGCCCTCAACAACACAGCTTCATCGAGGTTGTAAAACCCAAACTGCCATCAGTTTAGGATCGATCAATCAGAACACATTCATGTGTTTGTGGTGGGACACTTGAATCAAACCATAACATGAGTAAACTTTGTCACATTAAAATTAAAATTAAACTTGCTCTGTCTAATGAGCCACACAGCCAATCCAGAGAACTATGCCCAAGAAATTAAACAGATAAGTAAATTCTACATGGTTTTAACATTTGAAATAGAAAAATCATGATTCAAGTTTAAAATAAAAGCATAGAATAGAAAATAATTATGCAATCAAAATTGAACGTTCAGAGTGTGTAACACATATTAATAAAAAATTAATGGCATGCATTTATATGATCTAAATAATTTGAAAAAAAATCTACAGCAGTGTAATATCATTGCTTGTGTAAATGCTGACAAGAATGAAAATCTCATTTCCAATTCTGAAATATTATATATAACAGTAGTACTAATAGTAAAAAATGGTATCATAAATGATTCTGGCAAGTAAGCAGAATCTTTTAAGATCTTAATCTTTTATTTTTATTTGGGGATATTTTATATAGTGAATCAGTTTCATGTGTGCTGTAGTCAGCCACATGATGCTGGGATGAACCTTTAAACCAGGCATAGTTATGGGAAGAACAGATTTATTGAAATTACAGATCCAGGGGAAATTCCATAATGGTGAAAGAGGCTGGCCAACTTTCATGGGTCCAAACAGAGAGAGAAAGAGAAACCAGCACCAGCATCACACACACCAACAAAACAGGCTGGGTTCAGGGGAGGGGGAGTAGGGAGGGAGAGAGAGATTTCCTTCCCCTTGAATTTTCTTACATCCTGCCCCCTACTTAGAGGCCACCCACTTTGGAAGAAGGGCTCATTCTTTAGGAGGGATCACTTCTTTTAATTAATCCTTCCTAAAATCAACCACAGAAACCCACCCAGGATTAACAAATAGGTCAAACTGACAACAAAACTTAACCATCACAATGTGTCAAAATACATCAGAAGGAAGTAAAAGTATTTTGGATATAGAAACCCAATCTGAAGATGTGCTTAGTGCCAGCTGACCTGCTGTGCTATTCAAAGCTGGCCAATGAGTTTCTCCAATATTCAGGGTGTACTAAGACTGGAAGAGAGTACCCTCTGCAAGAGTGAGCACAGCAAGGGAGAGGTGCCTTAAAAATAAGAATAAATGCCTACATTAGGGAAAAGAAAATATGACTAATTTCAAAATAATAAAGAAAAATTCAGAGCAGGGCAAAATAATACGTATAGTCATTTAAATGTATTAAAGCCCAATGAATTCAAATGCATTTTCTGTTATTTTGCTACTAAGGGTTATTTATAAGAAGACATCATGTAGGTAGGGAACACCATACAGTTAAATCATATACTTTACTAGATATTTTTGAAAGTATCTTCATTTTTAAAATACAAAGTCACTATGACTAGGTTTTTTTTCCCTTTAAAACATTAGCTCTTTAATTTTTTTCTTGAAAAATGTAAGTTTTGTACTTTTGATATCTATTTGTTGCAGCAAATACTTCATTAAAGTAAAATGTTAGTTGGGAAAGTGTCCACAATGTTGCCTTTATGTAAAGATTCTGAAAATGTTTACAAAATACACCATTCTATGACAATGAAATAACAACAGAAAACTGACAAGGCAAATATGAAAGGGATATAGAGTGTGATAATGGTACAGTTTTATCTCAAGATAATTAAATTACAGGAGATATATGAATATAAGTCTTAACTGGAAATTCAAGTGTTAACTGGCATGGGATTTCTCTCTCTTTTTCTATTTCTCAAATATAAAAAGGTAATACTGTCTATATCTCAAAGATAAGTTCTTTAAATTGAAATCTTGGTGAGCCAAAATGATTTTTTTACATAATATCATATGAAGCAATCCAGAGAGAAAAATATTAGAACTTAAATGCATTACTATTTTCTAGCCCATCATAAATGATTTTCTAGAAGTTAAAAAAGGCATACTTTTGAAATATACAATTGAACAAAAGGAAATATCTTAAAATTAAATATTTAATCTTTTTCTGTGTAAATTTTAATTTACTTATCACATTTTTATGATATGAAACATTCCTTGCAGAATGGTCATATCAATTCATAATGCTTTTTGGTCAGGTTAGTCCTTTGACTCCCTGAAGTTCCCTAATGAAATTCTTTGTCCAGGCTGATAGTCATATATAATGAAATAACATTCCAATAATGTCAATGATGATGAAACAGGTCATATTCTCTGAGTTAATTGGAGTATTGCATCATTTTGAAATAATTTTAACTTTTTTAAAAGAAATATATAATGATTTTACATATTCATTAAATACCCATAAGAGTTACAAAAATATTAGATTTTGTTACTCAAGATGAAGGAATATATATATTTATAAAAATTAAATCAAAACACATATTAAAAATAATGACTACCCATGGCATAAGATAATTTTCTAAATCATCATCTGATAAAAGTTATTATAGTGATGGAAATGTTCTATAAATTACACAAGAGACAAAAGACATGTGGTTACTGACATTTTGAATACACTTAGAGGTATCCCAACACATATGTTATTGATTAATATGAGAGCAAAAGGGCATTCCCACCTAATATAAGAATAGTAAATATGTAACTGTAACATTTTATTTGAACTGTTATAACGGAGACACATCAAGGCTCTGTATTCTGTGTTCTCCATATGCTGCTGAATTAAACAGAGCTTTCAAGTTCTATATGTGCAATCAATTGATCCTGAAATACTACATTAAAAAAAACTTTCCAGTTCTAGTAAAATGACTTTTAAGCATGGTGTGGTGGCACACGCCTTTAATCCCAGCATTCTGGAAGCTGAGGTAGGAGGATCACTGTGAGTTTAAGGCCAGCACAGAACTAGAGTAAATTCTAGATCAACCTGGGCTACAGTGAGACCGTAACTTGGAGAAAAAAAAGGTGACTTCTAAATATTCATATATAAAATAAATTAATAATATTGATTTTTGAGATGTTGAAAGTTGCTGAACATGTCCGTTTTATAACTCATGAAAGAAAACAAATTTTATGCTCATAAAAGCATATACACAGGAACTACAAAATGAGAAAATAATAACAACTTGCTAATATTAAAAAATAGAAATTATGCTAGCTTTTACTATTTTATTTGGAAAGAAAATATGTGTAAAAATGATAGCCAGAATATTTTAAGGAAGCTGAAGGATGAGAAGGAACACTGTCATTAACTATATCCAATAATTTTACTGTATTTATATGCTTCACAAAACTGAGGGAAAGGATAGCTTAAGATAAAAACATACTATTTTGAACATTATACAAAAATACATTAGCATTTTAAAATTAACAAGAAAGGGCTGGAGAGATGGCTCAGTGGTTAAGGCACTTGCCTCCAGTGCCTAAGGCCCTGGGTTCAATTCCCCAGGACCCACATAAGCCAGAACCACAAGGTGGTGGCCCTGGTGTGCTCTCTCTCTCTCTCTCTCTCTCTCTCTCTCTCTCTGCTTGAAAATGAATAAATAAAATATATATAAAAAAAAATTAACAAGAAATAGGGGAAAGGGAGGTACCACAGTGTGGTGGTTTGAAGGAAAATGTCCCCAAGGCCTCAGGTATTTGTGTTTGCTCTTTCTGCTTAATCTCCACCTGGTGAAGCCTTTGGGAGGTGGAGACCTGCTGGAAGAACTGGGTCATTGGAAGCAGACACAGGGTTTGAACCCAGTCCTGTCTGTTCAGTCAGAGGCACGTGTCATGTTGTTCTCTCTGAGTCAGTTTCCTCCACCATGATGAAGCTTCTCCTGAAAACTGTATGACTGAAATTTTTTTTTTTCTTCCAAAAGCTTCTTGTGGTTTTGTTTGTCCTAGCAATGAGAAGACAGTAACTACAAAAAAAAAAAAAAAAAATCAATGAAGCACTGTAACTTCACTATTTTACCAATTGACACCTAAGTAAAATCTACCAAAATTAGAATAACGTGCAAGTTGAAAGAAACATGTACTCTATTTTCATGCCAAAATGAAGTGAAAGAAAGAAAGAAAATAAGAGACGCTGTAGGGTCTCAGGCAGCCAGCATTTGTGCAGTTGGATCCAGGGTCTGAGAGTGGGTTTGTTTCCCTCTAGAACTCCGCCTTGCACACCTCAGGGAGCCAACACTGCCAGGATGAGTTCTGGCAGACAAGTCCCTTTCCAGCTCCACTTCCATTCCCATTCCTAGTCAGCTGACATTTCCATGATTGGAGCTGAGGATCCATGTCAGTTTGAACATAACTGCAACTAAACTGAGATCAGCTCACCTGCTCATCCACATGAATGTTGTGAATTTTCTTTACAACTGACATTTTCAGGATGTGATAAAGACAAGGTGAGATTAGATCTTCTAGAAGATGGCATCAGGTGGACTGTGACATCGTCTAGCAATTTCCAAAGGATGAGACTATAAATGATGGTTGTTCTGATGTATTTAATAAAGGGAAATAAAAATACTGTATTTTTTAGCATTACTTCCCCCCAAAAGAAAACTATTACTCAACTCTGACATATTATTTGGCGATGTCCATTAAACATAGTAGTATAATTTTGTCATTTTCTTTCTATGTGTATGTGTCTATTTGTGTAGATTCTTGCATGTGAAACTGCTATGTTAGGAAATGTTGTGCAGAAAGTATCATGCAAGGATATGAGTCCTAAATTAAAATCCCCAGATCCTCCCGTGATATATAATGATTCTTGTTTTTTTTTCAGTTTTCTTGAGAATAAATTTCCTATTTTCCATTAATTAATGTTGTATGATTATGTAGATAGCCAGTCATTTAAGTTCATCTACTTTGAAGTGGTAAAAAAGTATTAAGTTATTAAGATGACTAGTGATTTTAGGAAATCAGCAGTTTTTTTATTAATTAGTAATCTTTGGGGTTTCGTAATTTTTAAAATAACAGATTTATGAGAGATAAAATCAATAATAAAGGCAAATAAATAATTTGTAAATTACTATATATCATCCTATTGTATCTTACAATCTAATTTTATAGGAAAGATATTTGTCATATTGAATTTTTATTAATAATATATTTACTCTGATAAATATCATAATAACAAATGAAATTGTATATGATATTTAGTTTTTAATGGCCGCTCACTGGGGCTGGGAGGGGATGGCTTAGCAGTTAAAAGTGCTTGCTTGCAAAGCCTTTCCATCCAAGGTTTGATTCCCCAATAACCAGTTAAATCCATATGAACAATTTGGCATGTATTCGGAGTTTGTTTGCAGTGCGGAGAGGACTCAGCATGCCCTTTCTCCTCACTCTCTTTTCCTCTCTTCAAAATAAATAAATAAATAACATTTTACCTGGGCATGGTGGCACAACACATGCTTTAATTCCAGCACTCAGGAGTCCAAGGTAGGAAGAGCTCAGGTCACCCTAAGGCTACATAGTGCGAGACCCTAACTCAAAAACCCATAAGAAAACCATTAATACCAAAAGAATGGTTCAGCGAGACACCGATTTTCAACAGAACCCAAAGCAGAAGTATAGAGACCCTATGATCTCAACAATAAAGCAGACTTAAAACTCACCCACCATGACTCAGGGAACTGAGCAGAAGAGGAAGAGGAAAGATTGTAAGAGCCTTGGGGGGGGATATCCAGAGACATTGCCCCCTCCTCAGTAATAATACACAAAGGCAGGGTATCCTGGCTGCCTCCTGTGCTATCCATAAGCCCCTACCCCACGGATTGATCCAGTATGCCCAATGAGGAAGATATCCAGTGGATTGGGGACAGGGAGGAGGGAAATGGGATACCAATACAGTATTTGCTCATACTATGTATCTAATTTTGGATAATAAAGATATTAATACAAATTAACAAAATAAAAAGGAATGGAATATCTGACTTTTAAGTTTTTAAACTCATGAAAGTTATCATTATGTATGCTACATATTTAAAATTCTTATTTACTTAAAATTATTAATTTGTGTCATATCTATGAATTATCACGCAAAATCTAAAAATTATACTACATAACGTGTCTATTCAAAATTTATCACAAATTATTACTTCTACTACCTATGTTCGTGTCATAGTCCATTTTTCTAATTCCTCAATTAATGTATAAATAGAAATTACAAGCTTTTTACTTGGCATTTACAAGAATGACTGAGGAGTGATTTCATGTGCCTATGGAAATAAACGGAAATGTGTAATTCTCCAGGTGAAAGGTGATATAAAATAGACATTTTTGACATGCACAGTAACTGTTACTGATGAATTAAGAAATTACATAGTTATTATGCTGTGATAATTATATAACTACATATTGTACTAATTGTATAATTAAGTTTATTATGTGAATTACATAATTGAATAATATCTTTTAATTATTTAAAAATGTAGAGGTTTTAATAACATCCCACTAGCCTGGTTACTAGAGTATAATTTGAACCCTAAAATGTACAAAAACACCTTCATTTATGATTTTGAAAAACATCTTTGGATTTTATTCACACAGAATGACATTTCTTGTGTATGATATTTGTTCTCCAATCCTTTACTCTATTTCAATTCCATAGCAATGTGACTGCTGTGCTCATGTTTAGTGATAAAGAGCGTGGGTCATGCTGAGGACAATGCAATTACAGACCTGCTTTATCTCCCCTCTCTGGTGACCCGAGAAGGGTAATCAATGTGCTTAACTCACCCACAGTGAGTCCTTGAGGGCCTGACTGTATGAACAGATGTCCAGTCCACCTATGTCTGTGATAGAAGTGAGTAAAAACTGTAATTCTGAACAGTGGGTAAGTACTAGGATCTTTTTTTATTGTCTTATAATCTGAGAAATTTAAGACAACTTTACTATTCAATGAAAGATCCTTATATTTGTTTTTCATGTTCTCCTGGTCCATTTTCAGTAAATTAACTATATTTATCCACAAAACAAATGAATGCTTATGTTAAAATTTTTGGATATCCAAAAAATCATTTATTTCTAAATTGTTGAGAAGTGGGGGATAAATTAGAAATATGAACTTTTGATCAACACCCTTCAAAGCCATAGAGGTTAAAAAAGTGACAGAAATTCAAGACTCAGTGACCAAAAATGCTAAATACTGTTTTATCAGCATAACAGAAAGAGTTAGATTTCCTATTTTCGCCCTCTGCATTTCACAGCACTGCATTTCCATCTGTGTTATAAGACTCCTCCCTGTTCAGGAACTGCTTCACTGAAAGGAGATATACAAAAATATAATAGCTTCTATTAAATTGTGTTCAAAATTATTAAATCTGTGCAAGTGGAAATGTTACAATGCACACACAAAACTGAACTGTTCTCAGTTTTCTATGGTGGACAGAAACATCATGAATCAAATTATTGGACAATGTTAATTAGGGTAACTATCTGCAAATGCCATGAAAGATGTAAATGCCTGTTAACAGTTATTTTATTCGGCGTGATGTTTTCTCTAAGTCTACATAAAAGCTTTCAGTAATATTCAATTCCAGTAATTTTAAATGAATATTCTGTCTGGTAAATCTAAAATCGATTCTCATTCTTTTATAAGTTGTCCTTGCAGATACTTTAATAATTTTGACAGATGTAGGTAATCCATTGTTGATTGCTTATATATTAATTTTTGTGTAATAAGCATGTCTTTGTGTGTGTGTGTTTGTGTGATGGATGTGCATGTATAAGTGTAAGACATGGGTACAGTGTAATGTGACAAATATGTGTAGTAATTTGATGGTGTCTCATGATTCTCCATAGAGTATCCTCATTCATTTTCAGTTTACTTTTCTTTTCTCATTGGGCTATTCTGTATGTTCACTGACTGTTTCCATCCCTGTCTGAGCCTACCTAGGATCTGTACCTCACACTTTTGCTCAGGAACCACGGCAAACTTCATCTGTACCCATTCTACTTCTAAGGTTTCTACTTCAGAGTTTCAACTTCCCATGTAGTTCATATATTGTTTTCCAAGAATCATTTCATTCATATATTTTTAAATATATGCCTGAATTCTCCTAATATTCTTAAAAGTCAGTGAACATTTTAAATAATAATGATTGCTATGAATTTTCTGCTATTTCAAAAGCTTTCGTTAGTGTACACTGTTGTGGTTTTCTGAAAATATCACAGTTTTCTGAATTTTGTCATGCTGTGTTCTTGAGCTTGTGTTAATGCAAAACAAAAACAAAATGGAAGTACAGTATGCCAGCGATTTCTCCCTACTCAAGTACAAAACATAGTGAATGACACCCTACATTTTTAACAATACCATTTTGTTTTTGTTTTGCCTTATCTTTTTGCATTGTTTTCTTTTGTCTTGTGATAGACTGATGATATATAGATTAGGCTAAAATTAAGCTCCTGATTATCTTTCCTTAATTTCTCCAGGGTTGGAATAATAAACATCTACCATCATGCTGGTCTGGATCTTCAGTTCTTAAGAGAGTCCTTAGAACAGATTACATAAGTATTGAGCTTCTTGAATTAATGAAATTATGCTATTAATCTAAACCCATATAAGTAATTTTATTACTGTCCTTACTTGCAAATTGTAGTCTAACTTAATTTACATACATTTTCCTAATAGAATGGAATTTAGCCTGATAGAGTGATCAGAATCAATTATTGAAAAGCTCTGGCAGGTCATCATGAAAGTCATAGAATTCAATAATACCTATTCATATAAAAATCATTTTACTATGAAATGGCAATGGTTTGAGATTTTCTGATTTGGATTGATTGGAAAATATTCATATAAAATTAACAGCATTTTTCTTTAAAGAGAACATATCTATGGTTCCAACTAATTCTGCCCTTTATATATTTTCATGAAGTCACATTTTTTGTTAACTAAATTTGATATAATACTTACTTTGAATATCATCTGAAGATGTCCAACAGGACAAATGTTTACCTCTAATTGTATTCATGGGTGATGGAATGAGCAGAGATTTAATGACTACTATTATTATTATCACAAGTTCTGCAGTAGGAAGAGATTGGATATTCAGCCTCCTTTAGTAGTAAATAGCTTATGGAGCTATAACACATTTAGCATTAAATTCATTTGCCTTCAAGATAGAATACATTTTCTAAAAAAGAAAAATTACACACAAGGAACATACTGCTTTATTTTCACAGAAAAAAAGTTTAAGTGTTTGAATAACCAAGTATTTATTATCCTACATGAATCCAAAGGTGTTTCTATAAATGGTTTAGTTGGTTGTCAAACAATCTCAGCAAAATCACCTCCATGGTCTTTGACACTGTGAAATATATATATATATATATATATATATATATATATATATATATATATACCTGTGAAGTTGGCCTTAACTTTGGCCTTTGTTTTTCTTTTAACAGTAATCAGATTAAACATAATTCATAAGGCTCAATTTTCTTATCATCTAGAAAAAACAGCATTTCTTTCACAACCAACTGTTCGATTTATTATTGTAGTTCATATCACAATAAAGTATTTTATGGTGCTTATGGAACAAATCAATTAAAACCTCTAAGGAAAAATAGTTGCATTTTGCTTTTCTGTGGTCATCAGTGGAAAGCATGATCTTAAAAATACAAGGAATTTTGTTGAATATTTAAATCAATAAATTAACTTCCAAATCTTAGTAAACACCATATCTTATAAGCAGGTTCCATCACCTTCTAATGTGACTTCAATTTTTTTTTCAAGTTAGGGTTTCACTCTATCCCAGGCTGACCTGGAATTCACTATGTAGTCTTAGGGTGGCCTCGAACTAATGGTGATACTACCTCTGCCTCCCAAGTGCTGGGATTAAAGGAGTGCCAACACACCTGGCTCCCAACTTCAATATTTTGAAATATTTTATTTATTTATTTGCAAGCAGAGAGATAATACAGAGAAAGACAGAGAGAGAGACAGAGACAGAGACAGAGACAGAGAGAGAATGGCATCCAGCCACTGCAAACACACATGCTCCACCTTGTGCATCTGCCTTATGTGGGTCCTGGGGAGTTGAACCCAGGTCCTTAGGCACTGGAGGTAAGTGCCTTAACTGCTGAGCCATCTCTTCAGCTCCCGACTTCAATTTTAACAAAACAAGTTGTCATGCTTTTTCCAAAATTCACTGTATAGTAAAACATAATCATTTCAGGAAACATGTGCCTTGCCACTAAAAAAATGAATTCTGTTGAGATTCTGGGGCTGGCGAGATGGCTCAGAGGTGGAAAGTGTTTGCTTGCAAGTTCAGTTCCCCAGCATCCATGTAAAAACAGAGGTAAAGTGAAACTTTATGTGATAGAGAGTTCTGTGCATTAGAACTCCCAGGCCAGCAACTCTCAATCTTGGGTTCTTACCCACATTAACAAAGAATTGAGAATGTGGATTCAGAATAGGGTATATTATGAGGTATGATATTTATTTTCGGGGAAGTTAAGTGGGAAAGCAAAGCAGAAAAACACCCAGGCAAAAATAAATTTTCGTTCAGAAAAGAAAATCTCCCTTACATCTGTTTTTGGGAAAGAAACCTCTGGGGAAGGGGCTAAGAGGCAAAGCAGACCATGGAGCACAGGCAGAGCTCACACACTGGCTCGGGTCTGAATGCAAAGCCTGATGCCCCATAGATTCCCAGCCACTCATGGAAAGCAGGTGCACAATGTGATGCAGTCCATGGAGCTTGCAAGGACAAGAAGCTCTGGCATGTCCATTCTCTCTCTCTCTCTCTCTCTCTCTCTCTCTCTCTCTCTCTCTCTCTCTCATCTTTTGGAAAATAAATTAAAAATGAATAAGTAAGAGTTGACATTATTTTTTAAATGAAGTTTTGAAATCCCTTAAACTTGTAGTAAATGACTTGTAGTAACTGAATACTCATCATAATGCCAAGCACATAACCACTTAATTGACTGTTTTTAAATCAGAACCTTTAGCTGTGTCCAGAAGTCAGCATTACTGACATTAAATGATTCCTCAAACATAAAATTATGTTACTGTCAGCTTTAGCTTACTTAGGAGGTTTCAGGATAGGATTAGATTAAATCAGCAAGCATGTTCCTGCCAATGGTATATGTTTTATGCTGGCTTTTCAACTCCTCCATTGGATTAGGAGACAGAGTCTTATTGTACTTTACAAAATTCTAGCTATTGTCTCAAAATATACTCAGCATATAATCAGCATTACTTATGATAATTGGAACTATCAAATCTCTTGTATACATCACATTTATTTATGAAAAAGAATTGTTGAAATTTTGACACTGATTTATGGAAGGCTTTCCTATTAGAAAGATAATAGGTTCTACTGGTTAAGAATAGATTATAGTCTTTTGTATTTAAAAGCAAATCGATTATGGTAGTTAAGAATGCACTGTAATTTGTAACCATCTCTTCATGTAGTAGTTATGAGAAAGCAAACAATTTATCCTTCAGCTCTATTAGTTGGATTTAAGAATACACTTTGACTAAAATGTATATATATTTTTTACAATATTATTTTGTTGTTTAAACAGGCTTAGGTATATAATTTCATTAAACTATATAAATGTCTAATTTCTTATTGTTAACACATGTCATTATGAAAAAAATATTAGCACAATATTTGTAACAAGATGATGTGTTAATGAATATTATATATTATTTGGGTTATGTTGTTTCCTAGGCTTTCTTTTAAAGAAAACATCCTAGGTTTTGCTTTCTTGAAGAAAATTCAAATATACATTTTATCTCTTTCTTTCTTTGTATCAAAGATTTTATAAAATTACACTGGCTATATTACCTAGACTACTTTTATAGATTAGTTTCAATAATGGATTATTTTTCATTTTGCTAAATACAGAATGGCTTAGTATTTAAGAAATATTTCATTAATGTGTATTTCCTCTAAAGAGTTTTATTTCATTTAAAGGGAAAAATAAAATATTGTATCACTATAAAGAACTTTTTTATTTTGTCAACTTTAGAAATCAGAATTTATTCACTATAAAATTGACTTTGGTAATTTTACTTTATTTCCACTGGTATTGTTCCTCATTAAAACTGAAAGATGTCTACATGCTATTTCCTTCTATCTAATCATTCAAGTTATCCTAATACCATTTACCCCTCATTACTAGTTTAGGTAAGGAATAGCATATTTTGTGAAATGATTTTTTTCTTAGGTTGTAAAGTTTCAGAAGCTGGGGTGTACCTTGCTGCTGGAACAAATGCTTCGAATGTGTAAGTAATGAGGATCCATCCCAACACCGAAAAAATTTTAAAAAATAAATCATTAGTATTTATCCATTACTCAGCCATTTATGATTTATATCTGTGGCTTTTTCTCTGTATTTCATAAACCTCATTTCAAAATCAATTTCCTGTGCATAATCAGAGAAATTTATTTCTTCTGGCTCTGTTTCCGGTTTTTTTGAGTGTATACATTGATTATGAAGCTTTTCTTACCCTTTCATAAGGCTTTCAATACCTTCTGAGAATTATTTTAATGACATGTAGCATTTATTGATATCTAATTACCAGCTTCCTGTGTACAATCAAAAGCATAGTTATGCATGTGCACATTCCCTTCAGAATATCCCACTTCTATCCAATTAGGGGCAAATTGTATGCTTTGTTAACAAACATGCATTACTTCTCTAACTGAAGGAATTATGAGAAAATCTTTAGCCTGATGTCATACATTGTATGCACTTTCCACTATGAATTTCTAAAATTTGATTTCTGAATATTTGGCTACTTTTCTAGGTCATTTTAATTAGTTGTTATTACATTCCACTGAAGCAAAACCAGAAAACATATGATTCCCAAAAGGTTGATTTAACCTCTCATAGAAATAGAAGTCACATCTAAAAGCAGCATCAATTTCCTTTCTGCATAGAGAAGTTGAGAGAAAATTTTCCTGGAGTTCCAGGTGCAAGAATGGTAAGAGCATATGGAGAGTCTGCTCAGGACTGCCGTTGAAAGCTGAGAATAAAATGAGTGAAGGCACCTGGCTGAGGTACAAGTTCAGACATTCCCGATTCAATATGACATTTACTAATGATATTTCTTGTCTCTTTCCATGACAAAAATAAAAATCCGCCTAGGCAATCAGTTTTTGGTTCATAAGAAAATAAATACAGGAGCTAATGATGTATGATCAGTTTACAGCACGTGCCTGGTACATGCCATTCTCTGGTCGTGATCCCAAAGGAGGAAAATAAAATAGAACATATAATAATTGATGCTGATATATATACTTATAAATGTATTATCTGTCCTTATAACATTTGCATTTGTCTGATGGCATATTAGTCAAACAATTGAATAGTACATTTGGATAAGGAAAGTATCAATACAGTATGCAACATGTGAAGAGTGCAAGGCAAAAAAGACATCCTCTGGGCTTCATCCATCAAGCCAGCAGAAAGCAATGCTCGTCATGCCTGGGAGCTGGTCCCCCATCCCTCAGGACCTCCTCACCCAAAGCTTCTCCCCACAAGGAAGGCAGGTGTCTGTTTAGTGTGCAGGTGCCATTCCTGAGTGAGGAGTGCTCTTCCTGTAAGAAGTTTCTGCTCACAAAATCCTATCATAGAGTTCAATGGATACAGTAACAGGTATAGTGACTTACGCTGTTAACAGAGACCTGACAAAAGCGGCATTTTAACAGATTATGCCCACTTTGTATGTTTGCATGAACATACAAGAAAGTGCTTTCTTATTTCAGATTGTATCTGGAGCCTTATTCAGTATGAAAAGAATGGTTCTTTCTTCATAGCACCATCATGCTTTGGGGTATGGAAAAAAATCATCATTTCAGTCAAAACATGATTTAAATGTTGAGATATTTTGATTTCTTTTAATTTCAAGATCTGCCTGAAATAACATTTGATGATTAATTCAAATTCAGTTAAGGTTTGATTCAAAATGGAATCTCTTAATTCTCCAGTGATAATGTCAGCATTTTATGTTCTGAACATCAGTCTTTAGTTTCTCAAACTAGGATTTATTTCATTTTGTGGAGTGTGTGTGTGTGTGTGTGTGTGTGTGTGTGTGTGTGTGTGTGTGTGTGTGTGTGTTTGTCCTAGTTTTCATTGTCACTACAAATGAAAGCCTGACCAGCTTTTGACAGTTGGGTAGGTCATTCAACACTGGAAGGCATTCCAAGGAAGCACCTTTATCTGCTGAGCCATCTCCCAAACCATTTAATACAACTTGATTACAGATTCTTCTTTCTTTTTTTTTTGGCTCAATTATGAATTTAATTATTGTTCTGTAAGCATAACTCCGTCCTATTCATACCCAAATGCATATATTGGCAGGATGCTTGTAAAGTGTTAGGAGCTAAGAAAACAAAGTGTGAGACATCAATGTCTTTCTGCACTGAGGATAGAAGGAGAAAGGGCCATAATATATGTTTGTAAAAGCATAGTAACGTAGACACTGTTCATCATTGGCTAATAATGTAGGTGCCATTTGAGTTCCATCTTAGTATGATCCTATAAATATTCATTTGTCCTTTGTCCATATCAAATAAAAAATAGTCTTATCTCAAAATACATCATTCCTTTTCACAGTTCTGATATAAGCATGCTCTTCCCCCAAAGGATCATTTTCTAGGACTCTAGTGATGGATGATACTATAATATTTTTACCAGCTTTTTTTTTGGGGGGGGGGAAGAAATTATACAAATATGTATTATTAAGTAGGTGATTGATTATGTTGGTTATATAGTAGTCATTGATAATTTCCTGGCTTTGGTGTCACATTTATACTGAACATATAGACATCACTGGATATTTAATCATTTATTGCAATGCATAGTTTTCAGTTCAGGGAACCAATGACTGTCAGACCACTGAGGTCTAGTTCTGAACAACTAGATTCCTATTTCTGCTACTTGTAAGCAATATTACCTTGAGCAAGTTCTTCATTGCTCCAACTTTTAATTTCTCTATTATTTATAATTTTTAAAACATATATTATTTATTTATTTGCAAGGAGAGAGAGGAGAAAGAGAGAGAGAAAGAGAGAGAGAGAGAGAGAGAGAGAGAGAGAGAGAGAGAGAAGAGATACAGACAGAGAGAATGGGCATACCAGGGCCTCCAGCTGCTGCAAAAGAACTCCAGATGCATGTGCCACATTGTGTAGCTAGCTTTATGTGGGAACTGGGGAAATCAAACTTGGGTCAGTAGG
Source organism: Zapus hudsonius (assembly GCA_004024765.1). NCBI lineage: Eukaryota > Metazoa > Chordata > Mammalia > Rodentia > Dipodidae > Zapus > Zapus hudsonius. Next base: position 16,565 of record PVHP010010502.1, read on the forward strand.
TGTTACAGTCATTGCTTAACCACTGAGTCATCTCTCCAGCCCAATTACAGTATTGAATTATGTAGAATTAAGAAAAAGAAAGGATCTACTATTTCTAAAGAAGCTATAACAAGATCTACTATGAAGAAAGTAAAATTAAAAGAACATAGGTTTGGTTTCAAATAAAAGTAACTATCAATCATGCCTTTCATACAAATTGAGTGATCATGGACAACTTTGTGAAAATTAGCACATCTTTGCTTCCTCATCTTTAATGAGGACTGAAATATACATCAAACCTAGTTTAAAATATACCTTCAGCCTATTCTTTTTTTTAATTTCCCTAATTCTGTTTTCAGAAATTACTACTTGACCAATATCCAAGTATTCAATCCTCAACTTAATCAAAATATAATGAGATGCTGATTTTTAGTTTGAGAAGGAGTTTAAGAATGTCTTTGTGTGGAGTAAGATAGACTTTCTTTCATCTTTGTTTTAGGCAAAGATCTGCTGATGAATGTTAATCAGAAATAGAAATAAAAAAATCAGGCAGATAAATGCATTTGTAAGACTTTTTTTTTGGTGCTCATTACAGGTGACTTTTATTCATTTATTTTTTTAATTATTATTTATTTTATTGTCCATAATGAGTTACAACATTTATTTAGTGGGCAAACAATGAGTTGTTATCCCCAATTCCCCACTGCCCTCCCTTCCCCCCTCAACTGGATAACCTCCTCCATGGGTCGTCTGGATCAGTCCTTGTGACAGGGGACCATGGATAGACTAGTAATCAGCCAGGTTCTCCTGTCCATACCTCTGGATAGTCTCCCCCACCACGGCTCTCACAATCTTTCCGCCCCCTTTAAAACATACTACAAAGCCATAGTAACTAAAACAGCATGGTATTGGCAGAAAAACAGACAGTCAGACCAGTGGAATAGAATTGAAGACCCAGCCATTAATGCAAGCTACTTCAGCTCAGATTCTTCTTTCTATATTTTTACTTATATTTACTAAAAGACCATGTTGACATATATAAATTATATTCATCCACATATAAGTATATATTATCATAGCTATAGAAATGGGATAATGTCATATTTTCTATCTATAAATTTATTTTCCATTTAAATTTCTAGTTTTGGGTTACAAATCTTTGAATTTTGTGCCATTGTGGATAGAAATTGCTGGCTGTATTATCCACAACATTTTTATTTTATTTTCTTTGATGGAAAAAAATAAAAGTTGAAGTAGCCAGATATGTTTGTAGACCTTGTGATAGGCTAGGCTATGTAGTCGTCCTCAGTAATGCTCAAGAAGAAGCATCATGTAAATTTTTCAATCTAGTCATTTCTTGGAATGCAGAAGTGTCTGCTGTCAACAAAGGAAATTATAGGATTTTACTTTGAGTAGTGTGCAAACATCCAAAATAGTATTTATCTTGGATTACTAGAAAGAGCTTTCTTTATTTGTCATCATTTTAATTATATAAATTTTTTGAAGTGCAGTACTGATAGATAATTCAATAGATTCATATGTTATATAGTAATTAAAATGTTCCATTTTGAACTATTTTTAATGCTAAAAATGGTATTGATGTTGTCAATACATGTTGTTAGATACAAAAGTGGTGGTAGAATTTTTCAAACTTTCATTTCAGCTCTTGTCATCTTATATTTTCCTTGGTAGTTCACATATATATGTGAATATATTTAGAGACAGTATGTGTATAGTATTTGACAATTTGTTTAAAATATTTTATAAAATTAACCTGTAATCCATAAACTTGTTTTGGTCCCTGACTTTGTAACACAGAAATTCCTAACATAAAATTCAAATAAAAGTTCATATTAAATCTTTAATAACACCTGAAGAGTAGGAAAGCATAACAAACATATATACACTCTAAACTTGTATTTGCTCTGTATATAATTCTAATATATACCTATTTAAGTGAAAAATAAGAAGGAAGAGTTATATCAGTGGACAAATCTGTGTGTATTCCTTTAACAGTTTTTTTTATAATATCATTTACTGAATTACCACAGAATTAACTATACAAGGGTTCATTCATTGGTAAAAATAGAATTTACTTAGTAAATATATACAAATGTGGCATATATTGATATATTAAGTTAAATTATTACTATATTTTCATCTTTCAAAAACATGATAACATTCTATTTTTATTTTGGAGTTGAAATTCTGAGGTATAGCACTTTTTTTTCCAAATATATAGATTTTTATTGGAAATGTGAGAATTTGGGTTTAGCGTTTTTTCTAAAATCAATTCTATACCTGATTGTAAAAGGCTGTCTTCACCCATATTTGGTACTAATTATCCAGAGACTTAAATGGGACATTGATGAGAGAAATTAATATTCATAAAATTTAACTCGGTAAAAAGCACTTTAAAAAGAAATTTTCACAGAGTTTACAAAACAATATTGAGCTAAAAATCAGTAAGTTGAATATAATCAAAGTCTAAATTCGGTACTAAGAATGTAAAGTATTGTTATTACTAAATTAATGTAATACATTCACTTTGCTAATAATTACAAATGTAATATAATAGTATGCAGTTACATCCATAGAGGCAGAAGATAACTTTGTAAATGTACCCTTTTATGATAAAAATTCTTAGCTCACAAAGTGAGATGATAAAACTTTTTCAACAAAATGAAAGTCAAGAACAAAAGCCTTCATTAAACACCATAGTGAAATACTGAAAAATTCATTAAATTGAGGAAAAATATGCAGCTCACAGCCACTTTCTACAGAGGGCTATTGGGTTTTACATAAAGAAACATCAATAATAGGTATACAATTTTGATTAAAAAATCAAAAATCAAAATATCTTCTTAAAAAGTTAAGTCAGATGTAAAAATGCATTGCATCGCCTTCAGCAATTAACAGTAGTATGCTATATTACTTTGAAAAGAATGACATTTAAAATATAAACATATGTTTCATGTAACTATATGCAGTAACAAATTTAAAAATATGAGAAAAATTAAGCCTATTTGAAAGAAGTATGCAACATTCACAGGTATATTCTCTACTATGCATGTATTAAAATGAAATGTCAGTGTGGTAAAAGTAAGTTGTTCTTATTCTGATATTTTTCTTCTGGGCAAACTTGATTACTGCTTCATGTCTGATTGGGTCATTTTCAGTAGGTCTTTTGGTTCTTTGGGAATTTCAAAAACTAATTATAAATTTTAGTCCAATTCAAATTTTGAAATTCACTATGATGTAACTCTGAAGTACATGACCAATGATATATAATAGCTCTGTATTCCTGCGGAGACTGTAAGACTTACACAAGATTGGTTGAAATCTGAATACCTAGATTGGTCAAATGTTGGAGCATGTTGTTATTATTGATTTAACAAACACAGGGGCAAACAAGGAGATTTTGGTAGGAAATACATTGGTAGAAAAAGCAGAAGGTTCAGCTGAGACATTATGAGTATGAAGAGCCCACGTGTCAAGAAGGAAGAGATTAGTCTAAGAGCTTCATATATGAGCTTCAGTTGTTAAGAGATTTTTTTGAATGGAAACTAACCTTTGAGCACCATACCAATAAAATTATCATTTAATTCACAGATATTTGATTTAATCATTTGAAAAAGTTAACCTAAAGAGAATGTGTTCCCATACAGGGCATGAGGGGAGAGGGTAGAACAGTTATGGGATATATTTAAGTTATATAGCCTTTAAACACCAAGTCTATGTTGCTTTAGTTTGCCAAGTTTACTCTGACCAAATTGCATAGACTTACTGGCTAAAAAACGGAACTTTAGTTTCTCATAATTCCAAAGACATAGAAACCCAATATCAGTGTGTTAGCAAGTTTTATTTCTACCAAAGCCTTTATTTATTATTTATTTATTTATTTATTTATTTATTTATTTATTTATTTATGTTTGGTGTGCAGTAGCTACCTTCTTGTGCCATCAGGTGGTCCAAATTTCATATTGTCTGTGACCAAATTACTAATAACCTTTCCTATAATCCATATTAGATTAGGCCTCACATTTTATTATTAATTATGAACTTTACCAGATTAAGATATTGCATATTTGCCATATACCTCTAGGGTTTTAATTTTATTTTCCCTCTCCCCCACCGACTTTCCTCTGCAGGCCCTCCTCAGTGGGGATACTGGTATTCTCTCTGGTGTCAGGAATTCAGCCATCGGTCTTTGAGGGAAAGACAACCTCTGCCAGTCCTCACTTTAAGGTCTTATTTTAAATTATTGGGCTTTTGAAAAGTCCTCTTTCTAGCTATAAACAAATGATGACGTACTCAGGTGAACTTTGAGGCTATGCATCTCAGTTCAGAGAAGCTGTCAAGAAAGAAAGATTAGTATTGCAAGGAATAATTTCAATATAATATTTATAGGGCTAACCCACAGCTGAACCTGCACGTGTCTGTAAGAATTACTCAAGGGAGAAAAGACAGGAAGGGGGAAGGAGAGAATATGGGAAGATGGGAGCAGAGATGAGAGATGAAGAATAGTTGGAGAGAGAGTAGATAGATAGATGATAGATAGATAGATGATGATAAATAGATGATATAAATAGACAGATAGATAGATAGATAGATAGATAGATAGATAGATAGATAGATAATAAATAGGTGATAGATAGATACAGTGAGGGACAAAGACAGAGAGAGCCTTAACCTCCTAGTTCAGTAAGAGGACTTTTATTATGCCTCATTGGAAACAAAACTTATCCACATGTTTATTTATCTGTATATTCCCCTTCACAATTTCCTAAGAGTACTTTAGAATATTGTTTTGAAAGTGTTTGAAAGATAATTAAATAAAATATTTATTAAAAGCAACTGCTGCCAATGACATAAATAATGAAAGAAATTGAAATGAGAAAAATAAATAAATAAAACAATGGAAATTAGCATTTCTGTCATTTGCCAACTGGGAAAAGGAAAACAATTAGAACACATCATATGCATGCCATTTAGGATGGGAGAGAAATAAAGTAGTAGTGAAGTATCATAAAATTATTCAAAGAGGGATAGTGGAAAAATCCTTACACCATTTCCATAGTGATAATGAAAAGACACACATTAGTAAATAGGCTAGCATTTTACACATCTATTAAACTACTTTCCAAAGTTAGGAGATGCATTTCTCATTAATATCCTAGCCTTTGTTTTAATGACCTGTCTTCTTGAACAATGACAAAAAGTAAAATAATACTTCATTTTATAAAGTGAAGTAGCTAAAATGTGTGTGAAACTCTGGAGTTTAATTCAATGTACACTCAAGGAATCCACATTCTCTTGCTTTATCCTATGATTTAAACTAAATTGGCTCTTTCCTGAAAGTTTTGTATTTTCCCAAATATTTTAAGTGATGCATGCATTTCATATCACATTATCATTTACAGCTTTTTTCCCTGCAATTATATAGAAGCATTTTACAAATTATCAGACTTGCCAAGAAAAACTAGCCTTCAAAATGAAATGCATTGAGCTTACTTTTTCCATTGTGTGCTGTCCAAAGCACTGTAATTCATTCAGGTCCTGGAGAGCAAGTGTTTCTTAGCATAGCTCTTCTTCCACTTGCTTTCAGAAATCAGATGCTATAGAAATGTGCCAGGTCCACAGTTCACAGCCTTCTTTTCTGCCCTATGTAAATACTACTCTGAGGGTGTAATGAATAATCTTTGCCATTTTATTTGTGGATCATGATGACTCACTTGTCTATACTTTACTTGGAAATAAATATAGCAATTTTAGAGAAAAATGTATTCTATAAAGTTAAAAACAATTTAACTGCTCTCTGCATACTGGACAATCATCATTATAAAAATGATGTTTCATTTCATTTGAAAGATAACACATTTTAGATTAAAACTTCTCTGTGAACCATTGCAGGTTTTGGGGATATAAGAGCAGCAAAACTTAATATTTGCGTGTTGTGGGTTTTTAAATAACCACTTTTTTTCTTAAAGAATTGTAGCACTGTCTATTCCACTAATATTGAGCCATGCATGGATTCCTTTCTTCTCTCCAGGTCAAGCCTTGTGCAAACATATATATATATATATATATATATATATATATATATATATATATATTCGTAAGATCAAAACTACTTGATGTCATTTCTTTCATCTTGAAATTTACTACAAGACCTTCCAAAAATTCCTCTTACATAACAGAAGTTAAATGATTAGAGCTTTGAAATAATATTTTTAAATTAGTGGAATTATCTTTTTCTGAGTTTCTTTCTTGGTGTGTGTGTGTGTGCATACGTGTGTTTGCATGTTCATATGCTTGTGTGTGAATGTGTGGATACAGGTACACATGCACGTTGTGAGTGTGTGGGTGGTGGTGGTGGTTTTTTTTTTGTGTGTAGCTTAGATAACAACCTCAGATGTTATCCTTAGATATGTTGTTCACTCCTTTGTGTAGCAGGGCCTCACATGGTCATGGAACTCAACAACTAAGCTAGATTCTCTAGCCAGTGAGCCTCAGAGGTTTTCTTGTATCCACTTCCCTAGCACTAGGATTACAAGCAAGTGACACAAGACCTAGAATTTTAGTTGTGTACTATGGAAGTTCTCCTTCTTGACAGGCAAACATTTTGCCATCAGTGATTTACGCAGCTCCCCTTTGTTTCTATTCTGGGTCTTCATTTCATTTAGGATCAAATGGAACAATCCTATGCGTTTATTATTTCTGGAATGAGCCAAAAAATACTTTGAATTTTAGATAAGAAATTGTTATAAAGAATTATAGCACCATGGAAGGCAGGACAGTTTCCTTATTTTTTTTTGTCTCAGTATCTTCATGCCCACTGACTTCTTTATTCATTTAAGAGAGATAATCTCATTTGGAATTTGTGCTAGTTTCTCTCTGCCATCCCAAACCTAGCTCGCCCTTTCCAGGAGAATAAGAAGCAAGTGATGGTCTATGCCATCCCATCAGCAGATAAACTCAAGGAAGAGGAGAGATTTCATGCATGGGAAAGCAATGCTACTTTCTCCAGCCATTAAAGCTTAATTGAATCCAGTTGACCCAGTCAGGATCTCTGAATAAAATACAATTATGACTAGGAGCTTGTTATGTAAAAAAAGTAAAAAGTCTAATCTTTAGCAAAATTCACCTTTAAAGAAAAATTCACTGTAACTCAGAATTTTCTATTATAAAAATGGTATAAAAATCATAATATTATTTGTTCATAATGTGGTTTAAAAAAATGCAATTTTTTAGTAGCAAAAAACTATATTCTTTCATGGAACGAAGTGTTTTGAAACATATTTGTGTGAATTGTGATTCTTTTTTAAGATAATTGAGTAATCAAACTGAGCAATAGTGTAATGAACAAGGAACACAGGAAGTGTGCCTGACACATTTTGTGCCTTTAATGAACTGTTATACTAATAGAACTATGACATCAGCCATATCACAACTATTCACTACATTCATCTCATGCTTTAGAGAAGATCCAACCTGATATTAGTCATTTGTACCTCTCCAAAGCTGCCATGCCAGAGTAGTTGTTGAAATATTAAAAATTAGGACAACAAAAGAAAGAAATTGTACAAATAGACTGTGATTCATACAAGTTTTAAAAGAGAAATTGACTAATAATTGTTTATAACTAAAACAGTAAATAACACTGGGCTTACTACTGTGTATAACTTTTTTAAAAATTCATTGAATATGCTTATTGTATCATGTATGTAATTTTGGACTGAAGCAGTGAGATTACTCAGAATATTAAGTATTTTCCTTGAGAGTCAAATTAGTGGAAACCTTGATTAATATTTACAAAGAATTCAATTACTACATAATGTATCAGGTTACACATGGCAGAAAATTAGTTGAAAAGGTGGAGCAGAACAACTGTTTAGACTTGTAAGTGAATTGGAGTGAAAGGCAGTAGTAGAGGCCAGAAAGCTAGACAGGCGCTCTAAGAGGGAGGAGAGGGAGAGACTTAAAAAGAGGGTAATGTATATGTGTAAGCAAATGAAGGGATTACTAGGTGTGTAATGCCTAAGGGGGTAGGGAGTAGGGGAAGCAATTAAATAAAGGGAGGAGGTATGATGTTTAAGTTTATTGTCAACCTGACTGGTGTAATAATCCACAGTAATCTTTGGTAGGTCTCTGAGTTTGCCTGCTGAAAGGATTGACAAAATCCTTTTTAGGAGGATTTTGGAGAACGGAGGACATCCCTTCTCCAGGGTGAAACCTTCCACTGAGTGGGTGGGTCTTCCAGATCGGGACTAGATATAAGGAAGCTTGAGGGGAAGGAAGGCCTTCTTTCCTCCCCCAACTACTGGTGATTGTTTGTGACTTGCACTTACATCCTGCTCTCCTACTCTTCTTGGACATTGGGACTCAGTTCCCTGGGCCTCACCCCTCAGGCCTTTAGGGCTGGATTGGGACTGCTGAGGCATCCAGCCACTTGGACTGAATGGCTACTGGTTCCTTCACCCATGGGCCTTCAGACTGCTTTTGTTGGAATTGAACCCGGTGCCTTAGGCACTAGAGGCGAGCGCCTTAACTGCTGAGCCATCTCTCCAGCCCCTGATGTGGTTTCTTTACTTGAGCAGATGAGCCCATCCTCTGGTGCCTGGTATGCAGCTATTGATCTTGCAAAGAATGCTTTCTTCCCCATACTAATCCATAAGGACCACCAGAAGCAATTTTCTTTCAGCTGGCCAGGTAAGCAATATACTTTTACTGTTTTACCTCATGTTACATTAATTTTCCAGCCCTCTGTCATAGCTTAGTTCACAGGGATCTTGATCACTTGTCTCTCCCACAAGTTGTCCTCTAGAAAACCCTAATATAGGAGAGTTGGTCAAAATTTAAGAGATTTAGAAGACATAGGGAAACCCTTTTCTTTGGATAATGGCGAACTGTCTTACAAGCATTTTTTAAAATAAGCTTACCCCAAGAATAATGCTACTCTCGCTTTTGACTAGAGAAGCTTCTGTTTTTCAGATGGCAGTGACCACTGGGATAATTCAAAAGACACTATAGTGCTGAAAAGAAATGAAAGTGGAGTGTTCAGTACTGGGACATCTCTATGGCAACTCCAGAGGCTCAGGGTCAATCTCAGAAGAGGTGTTGGAAAGACCTTAAGAGCCAAAGCAAGGGTAGGAATGCCTTCAATGCAAACTTCCAGAAACAAAGCAGCCTTGATATTCATGACTTTTCAGTGCCTGATAAAACCTACACAAGGGCTGGAGAGATGGCTCAGCGGTTAAGGCACTTGCCTCGAGTGCCTAAGGCCCTGGGTTCAATTCCCCAGTACCCACATAAGCCAGACACACAAGGTGATGGCCCTGGTGCTCTCTCTCTTTCTCTCTCTCTCTCTCTCTCTCTCTCTCTCTCTCTCTCTCTCTGTATCTCTACTTGAAAATGAATAAATAAATTTTAAAAAGGTGCATACTACCTTTAAAAAAAACCTACACAAAATGGAAGTAAAATGATGACACAGACACAAAGTAAAGACTAATTGAGATGGTGAAGAGATATGAGGGAGGGTGGGGAGGAAATCATAATAGTTTATTGTCTATAATTTGTGACACTATCAATAGAAAGTTAAAAAAAGAATTCAATTACTACATCATGAATGACATTCCTACTAAGTGTAATTGAGGATGTAGCAGAACATAAAACGATAACCATTTTTTTCCTGTAGTTCACAATAACTGGATTAAAATGAACATGTGCACAAGCTATTCAGGATTATTGATAGGTGATGAAAGTGAACTAATGGAAGGAAGATGAATTAAAGGAAACAGCTCAAACAGGCCCCTCTTCTAAATTATGGAGCAGAGGAAATGTTTCCAATGCCCTCTGTGCTCACACTGGGCATGAGTGATGCTTTAGAACCAGAAGTGATGCCTTCAAGAAATCAGGCTCAGAGGAAGCCATCAAGGACACTTGCTGAGGGAATGATAGTTGAATTTAGTCCTGAAGACTAAGATTTCACACTAAAAATATGAGATTTTTGTATATAGGAAAATGGGGTTCTATGTGCAAACAAATTTAAACTGAAATGAATCATTCTTTAGGATGATCCTCTATGAACCATTTGGAGAGTTACTAAAATTAAAAGGAAACATCTTCCTTAGCCATTAGAAGTATGTGTGATGCAAATTCTGACATATCTCCAAATGTCCAGTAAGGTCTGGTGATAGGAGATGGATAATGAGCTTGATCATTTTTTCATATATATATTGGCTATTTGCATATCTTTTGTGATCTGTCTGTACATTTCATTAATCCATTTATTGATTGCATTATTTTCTTTACTCCTTTGATTTCTTTGTGCATTTTGTATATTATGCTCTGTCAGATATATAGATGGCAAAGACTTTCTCCAATTCTATAGACTTATTTCTTCAATTACTTGTATCATTTGGTCAGCAGAAAATTTTAATTTCATGAGGTCCTATTGCATGGCTGTTGGTCTTATTTCCTGACAAACTGGAGTTTAATTCAGAAAGGCTTTACCTGTTCCTAAGTCTTAAATTATCTTGAATTATTTTCTCTCCTTTTTATTCCAACACTTTCAGAATTTCTTATCTTAGGATAAGGCCTTTGATCCACTTGCAGTTATTTTTCTGCTGAGTGTGTTAGGAATTCATTTTATTATTCCACATTTGGATAATTGATATTCTAAGCATTTTTTAAAGGCTTATTTTTGAGACTGTCTATGTTTGGCATCTTTGACAAAACCCAGGTGCCTATTTCTGCATTTTTTTTGTCTAAGAATCTAGTTACCTTTGGCTATGGACAAATTTAGGAAAGAACAATGATGCTAAGCACTGCTTCGTTATCAAATCTCTAGTTTCTGTCTCCATGGTTCCCATTGGTCCTTTCTTGTAAATAGTTTTGATTTTGAATGCTATGATGTGTTCATCAAGGTAGTACTTGGTATACATTAACTTGGGTATGTAGATGATATGTAAACACCAAAACTGATTGTTTTACAGATTTCAGTTACTTTTAAGCATTTATGAGGACTAGGGATTTTTCAAACTCTGAAGTTCTACAGTGCAACAGAAGAGAAATATAGCCTGATCTTTGAGGGATTTACATTATTTCAGGAAAGAAAGCAGATAATCAATATGAAAAGTGATAAAGTGCTGTGCTGAAAAGGAGTATTAGAAAAGACTTAGGATGTGATTCTGATATTGCTGCAGATACACAAACATAGGAAGAATACATTTTTTCCAGGTAGTTTCTCACTCTAGATCCTTTTGACCTGGAATTCAGGCTGACCTCAAAATTTCAGTAGTCCTCCTACCTAGCCAGTACATTTTATAGCTTTAACAAATAATAATAAAATTCACTCTTTATAAATGAAGTAATATATTAAAAAGTCAAAGGTGAATGGAAAGTTTGGTGTCCTCTTTTTGCCAACACACCAATATTTTTGGGTATTTCCAGATCCTTGTTTCTTTAATTCAAAGAATGAAATCCTTAGACCCAAGGATGAGGCTTAGAATGATTTTATTAATGTTTAAAGCTGTAGGAAGGGAGGAGAAGGTGGGCTTAAGCACAGAACATGAAAGAACAGGAAGCCAGGTGAGGGGATTTCAGAAGTCCCATTAAAGAAGAGGTCAGAGGTCTTGCCAAGAGAGTGAAGATGGGTTTCTAGAAGTCCACCTGGAGAATCAGTTATGGACTTTTTAAAATGGGGATTTACAGGTTTATTTATGTTTTCTATGAAACCTTGGATTGGCGAGTGGTTTAACCAGTTTGAGAAGGGGCGATATCTAGATATCTGGAAAGGAAGTGGAAGTTCTCCATAAAGAGCAGAGAAAAGGAAAGGCCAGATCCTTCTGACATTTCTGAAAGTAGTAAAATTAAAAGGCCAAGATGTTTTTTTCACCAGGTCCAATTCTCATTTCTGCACTTATCCAAGAGAAAGCTATTCACTTTGCAGTCCATCAAGCCTAAGATGTCTCGCCATTTAATGTCTCCTATCAACATCATAAATCTAATGAGAATATATTTTTCAAAATTCCATAGATTTCTAATCATAGTACATCCTTTGATTTAAATAAATTTGCTAACTTATTTCATACTAAATATAAAATACTGAAAATATTGTGTTGCAACTATAATAAAGGATGATTAAGTTCTGATTAAGTTAAATTAAATAAAACAACTTTATGTTGTTGTCTATCAGATTTGGAACATACACATATATAAATATATAGGTACAAATGTAAAAATGTAAAAAATGTAAAATTGTAAAAAAAAGTACAATAGCTTATGTATCCATAAATAGGTCTAGCCATGCACACATACTATTTTTTTCTTCATGAAAACAAAGACAACTAAAATTTATTAGTGTGGAAAATCATAATTGATCCTTTGCATTTCCTACAGAGTAGTATTTCTTACAGATTGTGACTATGCTGTGCACAATACCTGTTTGCATCCAAGATCCAGTTCAAATAAAAATGGAAACAAAATCATTGCAAAACTACCTTGTACAGACATTCTAAGGCAATCCACCTCTATTACTCAACTGATTCAGTTTTCCTCCTTAGAAACGAAAAATTGCAAAAAATTAACAAACTTTAGTTTTATCAAGGAAAGATAAAACTTTTATTGTGTGGAAATTAAATTTCAAGCAACATACACATATTTATATTTTCTAAAATCTTGACTGACATACATATATCTACCTCTAACCTTCTTCTTAAATATTACCCTCATAGAATAATATAGATAAACATTTCCTTTATAATGTATATAGCTAAGATAGAGTCAGAGAAGAGACTATAAAAGATGAGAATAAGAAATATTTAAATAACTTATGAAAACAGAAAGCAATTTAGAATAAACTATAACCTTATAAATAAATGAACCAAAATATACCATCTCAACAAAGTTTTAGAAAATACAATGCAGATTTGAAGAGCTATCACTTATTGAAAAAGTGTTCTATGGCCAGTATATTGGTAAACACATTCATTAACAAAGTGAACAATTAGATCAAACTCATAGTCTCACAATATTTGATACGGTAAGTATCCCTCTGAGACAGGAACCCAAGAAGATTAAATTCCTTAAAGGTTGACAACACAGATTACTCTTTTGAGAAGATGAGTCTCATTCTAGCTCAGACTGACCTTAAACTCACTGTGATTCTCCTACCTCAATCCCCCATGTGCTAGAATTATAATCATTTGCTGGGAGCTACTACACCCAGTAAACAGCAACACTGCCTTTGCTTGTACATGAGTTTCCTAACACCTAGTAAGTGAATTCCATTGTATCCACCTCACTAAGGTAGAATGAATAGCCAGGTATATAAATACCATGTACATTTCTAGATATTTTGGTCGCAATTTGGAATGAGTGAATTCGTAGCTATCTTTCTAGACACAGGAGGTCCACGGAGAGCAACAGGAAAGATACTCCACTGTGACTTCCATTTCACCTCTTCTGGTAGTTTGGGGAGAGCAGTAAAGTCCACAGCTGCTAAAATTCCAAATTTAACTAAAGCTTTTCTAACTCTTGGGCCCAGTCTTACCTTTGACACTAATTATTTATGAAGAAGATTGTGATCACTGAAATTGGAGTCTTGGAAGGAGTGAAGTATTTTTTTAAATGTTTTTATTTATTCATTTTCAAGCAGAGAGAGAGAGAGAGAGAGAGAGAGAGAGAGAGAGAGAGAGAGAGAGAGAGAGAGAGAGAGAGAGAGCGCACCAGGGCCACCACCTTGTGGGTCTGGCATATGTGGGTCCTGGGGAATTGAACCCAGGGCCTTAGGCACTGGAGGCAAGTGCCTTAACCACTGAGCAATCTCTCCAGCCCAGGAGTGAAGTATTATTCATACAGTTACTAACTTGCCGTTCCAATTTTCTCAAGAGCTTTGAAAAATTTGTACCTGCTTTCCATAATCCTATTAAACTCCATCTCCTGTTTTTGACACCATGCTTGGCAGACAAAAAGAAACATAGTTTCTTAATCTGATCCCAGCCCACCATTGAGGATAACAAATGCCTGCACTAAGTATCTGATGATTTAAAATTTCCAGGTACTCATGTTGGGACAGAACTAATGTAGATTAATATCATTTTAGACTTTTGAGGGAATATTAATTACAGGAATAAGTAAATCCTTCAGAGAATCACTGCAACTACAGGAGTGAGTATGAAGATCTTCACAGTGTGATATCAGAAATGATTTATTAGATAAGTGTAAAATATTAATGAATGACTTAATCATGTAATCAATGAATGAAAGCTTCCATCAACCAACACATTAATGAAAAATAGGAATCTTGAGAAAGATGGTCATGATTTATTTCTTTCAATAGTGTTTTTGCCATGAAATTAAAGAAGAATATAAAATATTAGTTTGAGAAATGATGACTATTCAAAATATAAAATTATTTATCACTACTGCACTCATGCATTTATAAGCACATAAGAAAAATTAAAATAGCATTTAATATGTTATTAAGCACATTAAACAAGGGATTCAATTGAATACTCTCAAGAAAATATTGATTATTTTATGAAAGAGTGTCAATATACTAATTATTGTGGAAGAACAGAGAGCTGTGTTAGAACTCTGGTGATGATATTTTATCTATGCAAGAAAAAGTATGTAAAAAAGAAACACAATAAAAACCGTTGAGGTAAATTTCAGACTCAGATTATGTTTGCCCTGTTATCTCTAAGAAAACACAATTTAATGTATTAGACAGTCTTAGAATAAGAAAAAAATGTTTTCCAGGTATACTGCTAATAACATTGTAATATGGGAAATTCAAAATTTTTCATGTACAAGACAGCATTTTAGGCATTATCTTAAAAAGTAATATAGACAACATTGTAGTAAATGCTAAATTAGTGCTTCCCAGTGAGAATTCTTATGTGTTGAAAGATCATAAATGTAAGTCATGGAAATAAGTACATTACATTGAGTATGCCTGTATAACACAATTCCATTTCCAGTGCAGTGATAGTTATGTTTTTAGTAACATAATGACTACACTGGAAAAATTTATTAACAATATTAGAAATGGAAATTCTCTATAATGCAATATACTAAACTAAATGTATTTTCATTTAATGGGATATTATGAAGTAATAAAATGATATGGAAAATTGCTGCTCAAGATAAGATATATATATACCACAGACACAATATCGAATAAAGTAATCCATTGACAAAGTGTATATAATATGACTCAGATTGTAAATTTTAAAACAGGCAAGCTGTTTTGAGTCATTAGAAGCCAGGGGCGTGGTTATCCTTCCTTGGATGTCAGTGATGGAGAAAGTGCTCAAAAGGACTTGTAGGTTCACTGTAATATAGCTTTGTTCATTTGGTGAATACTAATGACAACCATGCTCCAGTAGAAGGAGGTCAACAAGGGTATAGAGTTGGAGAATAGAGGGTGAAGAAAAACAAAATTTGTTTGGAAATCACAATAATGAAATAAAGTTTTATACACTAAATATATAAAAATAAACATATTTTCAAAAGGCACTTTATAAAATCTGTATCCAGGTAGAAAGTTTGTTTGATAAATTCTATTAATTATTGTGAGATGTATTTCCCTTTCTTATGCTACTATTAAATAGGAAATTCCACTGTCAGACAATATATATTGCAGTTGTATTTGTATCATATCTAGTATTCTTTTAGATTAGAAATTCTTATAATGTCACCAATTCCAACTTTCAATTTTTTGAATAAGAATTCACAAAAAGTAGAGAGAAACCTAGTTGACTCATGTGGTTTGCATAAGAGAAAGGAGGGCTTTGTAACTATTAGCTTAGACGTATCATGGTTGTTTTGGATTTAGCTATGAGTTGATTTACATCCAAATCTGACAGTGAACAATCTACTCAGATTCACCAAGAGGTAGTAATTCCAGTGTAGGAAATCATAGTCAAAGAAATTTAGTTGGAAGTTAGTGCTGCCTAACTTATGTTTTTCATATAAACTACATATGTCTAATCAATATTGAATCATTTGATATAGTCAGTGTTTGTTATATTATGCATTATATATATTCATAGACAAATGAAGAAAAAAATAATAAACGAATGATATATTTTTAAAACTTAAAAACTCAATGCAAATTTATGACAAAATGAAATCTCATAAAGCATTATGTAAAGTTTCGTTCAATTTGTGTATCTCAAATAATAGTAGGTAAATAATTCTGGTTTCAAGCACTAATAAAATAATAAGTCTTACCATTTATTCATTTTTCTCTTCACAAAATAGGCAAATCTTACCAATATTAAGGGATGTTACATAAATATATGCTATCTTTACCATATAAACAATATAAGATATTGATGATAAATATATAAATATATTATGATTATAAATTTTATTAGCTTAAATGGAATAGTCATGATGTTCTATGTAGTGTGTTCAGTGAAGTTTGGATGCCAGTCTAGCTGTCCTTCTTGGTTTAGCTCAAGTGTCTGATTTTTTATCCTTCTGTAATCTGGGAATATAGATATAGTGAGGTCTTTCACTTATGTTCTCAGTTAATTTTCTCATAGCGATGGAAAAGTTCAAACCAAAAAGGTGAAAGTATTAAAGCCTCCAAGTTTCTTATGGTATCTAATTTCCAATTATCTAAATGGGAAAGGGGAGTCACAAAGCTACATGCAAAGGAGCATGCAAAACCTATATTATTGTCTGAAAATGGGCATGTATTCAGGAAGGAATGACAAGTAGAAGCCTCCATAACTAGTATCAATAGGAGGACAGCTACATAACAACACTCAGTTCTTAGTGGGTTATTTGGTCTTGTTAAAATTGGTTAAGTCTTCATATTTTCTGATGTTAATGCTGTGCTTCTCTTGACTGATAACAGATGTGCTGAGTCTAATGTAGTCATTACTAAGATAATAATAAATGAGCCTCCAAGGATTCACAGATTTTTCTACCACTGTGGTATGTGGTCACTCATTAAGTATTCCCAGAGTCTGTAACTAATAATGGTTTGTGTTTTCTACAGTAATGTCAGTAGGGGATGTGAGAAGATATTCAATGGAGTTAACTCATGTGGAAATGAAGTCATCTGCACCATGTTCACATAACTAAGAACAATTCATTAGCAACCATAAACAATAATACAACAGTATTGACATAGTTCTGTTCTGTACAGATCTACTGGGCTTACATGCATGCTTCACAATCAATCAGGATCTGCCACTGCATGCTCTGAATTGGGATAACCAAAAGTTATATTGGATTTTTTAGACCAATCAGTTCCACATAGTTATCAGGATTTGAATTTTGTCATTAGAAATCACCTCTGAGAGCAGGGAAGAATGGCCATGTAGCTGCCCAAGGCAAGGTCAATGTCTGATTTTATGTAGGCCTTGTATACTTGATCTGGGTAAAATGTACTTGCAATTTTCTCACTGAGGTCTTATAAATTATCCATAAATCTATTGAAGTTGAAGCAGACTTAAAATGAACAGTTCATCCATCAAGTGAGGCGTAAAAAAAGCAATTACCTCTTCCTCTTGGTAAAAGGGAAATCTATACAAGCTTATTCAAATTTCTTTACTTGCCTGAATTTGTGGTCAAAAAAGAAAAAAAAACAAATCTCAGTCAAAAATAAGAAAGATATGGATCATAGGCTGTAAATATCTCATTGAAAGTGTCCTGTAAGACTGTATTTTCATGGCTTTTCTATTTTATGAATCAATTTTTGCTTAACATAGTGATTTAGAATATTATAAATATGTATGAATGCATATATATTTATGATTTTTTAAAAAAATCAAGTGTTTTCAACTTTCAGTGTTTTTTTCAAACAACTTCAAAGGTATTAGCATGATATTTACAACATATAGTTCAGATATAAGATTAAATTCTACATATACATGTATTTATATTTTTATTTATTAATAGGTCGACTATAATGCAAATCTAGTTAAAGAGAACACTGCGCCTGCTTTTATGTATGTTGCTTAAGTAGCCAGAGGGGAGACAAATGTATGTAAAAAAGTTTGACATATATAATTATAAAAAGATGGCAAAATTAAAGGACAATGAAAGCTAGTTAGGATGAGATAATTCTGTGGCTACATAAAAAAAAAAAACCTTGCCTTTTTGAAAAAATTATTGAGCAGTTAAAATTTCCTTTAAAGGGACAATGAGCTCATGGCACATGTCCTCAGTCAATTTTTAAATTGTTGCAGTTGGTTACTAGGGCTTCCACAATCTAATACCAGACTAAATGAATTCAAAGTTACATTAAAGATGAGGAGCCCTTATAACTCTTACCTTCACATTTAAAATAATGCAATCACTTCTGAAAACTTTTTGGTACTCTCTCATCTTTTAACACAGATCTTGACTCATAGTGATTCTGCTTCTAATTTTTACTGAATAGAATAGTAAGATGTGTTTGAAATGCCTGAGGAATAAAAATGATTTTTGAAAGACTTGAATTGTTAATAAATATAGAAAGGAGTGCTATATTTCAAAGTATGCTGGGACCATTTCCTTCCCTATACAAGGATATAGAATATTTTCAATGTCTAAAACAAAAGCAAGACAGCTACTGAAAACATATGCCAGTGGAGGGTTTTAATATTCATATTCACTGTATATAGACTTTAATGTTCTAAAGTCAAAATAATTAATGAAGCTCAGCCTGCTGGCACGATCTCATATAATCTGGAGGATGAGGCTAGGGATTACAGATTCATTGCTTACCTAAAATATATAGTTTTCAAGGCCAGACTTAGCAAGGTTGTGAAACGTTGCTAGAGCTGTGGTGGGGGAGACTATCCAGAGGCATGGCCAGGAGAACCTGGCTGAATACTAGGCTATCCATTGTCCCCTGTCACAAGGACTAATCCAGACAACCCATGGAGGAGGTTATCCAGTGGATTGGGGAGGGGAGGGCAGTGGGGAATTGGGGAAAGCAACTCATTGTTTGCTCACTAAATATTGTAACTCATAATGGACAATAAAAAAATTCCAATTTTTTTAAAAGAAGAATGAAGAAAGAAAGAAAGAAAGAAAGAAAGAAAGAAAAGAAAGAAAGAAAGAAAGAAAAGAAAAGAAAAAAAGAATAAAAGAAGAAATATGCTGGGGATATAACACTGTTGTTAAGCACGTGTCTAGCATGTTTGTGGTTTAGAAACTCAATTCTCTGTTACCATGAGATATAAACACCCAAAGAACTTTCTTTTCAGAAATTTTAGGAATTCCATTTTTTTTGTAAAATAGGAACATTTGAGAAAATACTTGATTGGGGGAAATATTGCATAGGTACGGAATATAAAAAATGACATTACACATTTTGAAATGACAAAGATAATCTATAACCGTAAAGGTATATTTAGATCATTGAGATCTAAAATATGTATAATAAGATTAGGTAACAATGAGGACAGATATTAACCTGAGTTTAGATTTTGCTAATAGATAATTTAAGCTTAATTCATTCAATTCTTACACTACTTTCTATGTGGATGTCCATAAGGGATTATATTCAATTATCAAATCAGCATGTGCCCAATTCTATGCTTGAGAAAGGAAAAAAATGTAATTTTATTATATAGTCTCTAAGTGGCATTTTGATATCAAATTTCCTCAATGTTTATATAAAGCATAGTTTAAAAAAGGCATCTTGGCCAGAAAGACCGGGCTGAGTACTAGGATATCCAGGATCCCTTGACACAAGGACTAATACAGACAGCCCAAGGAGGAGGATATCCAACTGATCAGTGATGGAGAGGGGGGGGATTGGGGAATTTAGGATAACAATTCATTGTTTGCCCACTAAATAATGTAACTCCTTATGGAAAATAAATATATATTTTTAAAAAAGGCATCTTTAACTATCATGCTTTGTGTCTATGTGTGCATTTGTGTATGCATGTTCCTATTCGTGAGTTTTCTTGTGTGCATGCATATGCATGTGGTCATGCACGTGTGTGGAGGCCAGAGGAAGACTTGAGATGTTCCTTTTCTGTTAGTTGAAAAGGTATCTACATGGGGCATGAGAGAAGGTTCAGTGATATAAGGTGCTTGTTTACAAAGCCTGATTGCCCAGGTTTGAATTCCCCAGTACCCACATAAACGCAGATGCAAAACCTGGCCCAGGCTAGTGGAATTCATTGACAACAGTAGTAGGCCCTGATAAACCCATACTCAACCTCTCTGTCTCCTGTCATTCTCTCTCTCCCATAAATAAGTAAAAATATTAAGAAACAGAAAGGTATCTCCTAATGGCATGAAGCTTATTGAGTAGGCTAAAGTGCCTGTCCAGGGAGCCCCAGTGAACACCCAAATCTGGATCCCTGTCACTGAAATTAAAAACATGTGCTAAGAGTACTGTCCTCATGTTTATAATGCAAGCATTTCACTAACTGAAATGTATTCCCATCATGTTATACTGTTAAATAAAAAATAAATTCTAAAGCTTATGTTTTGATGGTGACTTTAGATTAAAGAGCACACTGTTACTCTAGACTAATTAAATTGAAGAAATACATCTTACTCTATTCTTAATTAAATTAGATAAATTCCTTTATATCTGATTTGAAATTCAACTCTCAATATTTGATATTTTTGAGAACATTAAGAAGCCTATGGATATAATATAAATTATGAACGTAGAATCATTTTAGCAAATGGAAAATAAAGTGATTAAAACATATAATTTTTTAGAAAACAACTTGTTTTCTATTTCAATATGAGTGTGTTACAGCCAATAAATATTGACTAAACCCTTACCCCTTGTCACACAGAGCCAGTTGAACAACAAAAGGATAAGATGTGTGATGGTTATATTTTGTTGTCAACTTGACCTGTTAGCAATCCACAGTAATCTTCAGTGTTGTGTAGCTGTTTTACTCCAAATTGAAGAAAGAAGGCTCAGGGGATTCAGGAAGTCATGTTAGCAAGAAAAAAAAAATCCTTCCTGGGAGGGCAGTGCAGGAAGGAAATTCCAGAGACTCGGGGAATCAACAAATCTGGGAAAGGTTTCCAAGATCCCATCCTAAGGCTATATAAAGGGGAAATAAATCTCTCCTTCCTTGTGCTGTTTTGCTGCCCTGTGTGTGTTATTGGGGATGGCTTCTCTCTCTCTCTCTCTCTCTCTCTCTCTCTCTCTCTCTCTCTCTCTCTCTCTCTCTCTCTCTCTCTCTCTCATTTCTTTCTCCCTGCTTGAACCTGTTAGAGGGGGCTAGTTATTTTTTCCATTATGGAACTTCCCCTGGACCTCATAACTTCAATAAATTCCTTCCTTCCATAACTATGTCTGGTTTTCAGCTTCATCCCAACAGTGTGTGTCTGACTATGACATGGTTCCAACACATTTATCTGGTGGTGCTCATCTGACATCTATGAATACAGTCCTCCTAACAAATTCTCCTGCTGAAATCAGTAGGTTTGTGATTGATAGAAATCCAGAATTCTCAAAGCACATCCCACACACACTCGTGTGTGTGTGTGTGTGTGTGTGTGTGTGTGTGTGTGTGTAAAACACTACTGGGCAAAGGGTCACTGATAAGCAAGAATTTGTTCATTCTTGTTGTGTGTTGTGTGTCATAAGCCCTATACATGCACTCTTTTGGCCGCTCAGATTGACATTATCTGGGACCCTGACAAATGAAGTAAAATGATAGGTAATCAAATGGGAGCTTTCACTTTCATGACCCTCCCAGGATCCAGTTGTTCAAGGTTCTAACTGATACCTTATACTTAGTGAACATGCTTAGAAGATATTCTACTGTACTCTGGTAACTGAAAATAAAAAAGGATGTTAGGA
Organism: Zapus hudsonius; assembly: GCA_004024765.1. Taxonomy (NCBI): domain Eukaryota; kingdom Metazoa; phylum Chordata; class Mammalia; order Rodentia; family Dipodidae; genus Zapus; species Zapus hudsonius. The sequence continues at coordinate 38,346 of PVHP010010502.1, forward strand.
AGATGAGTCACTGATAATGTGTGTGTCATATAAACATGATGAACTCGATTCAAATCCCTAGCACCCATGTGATATCCAGGCACCTTATTGCTTAGGTATCATCAAGTTCAGGGGCACCTAAAACAGAAGAATCTATATGGTTTTGTTTGTAGCTAATTTATTCAAATAAGAAATTCCCAGCTTTAATGAGCTGGACAGTAAATAAGGAATTTTTGACTTCCAAAGGCACGCATACACACATGTGCATACACAACACACCGTTCACTCACATATATGCAAGAATGTATACACTCCAGATACACATCAGGAAAATAAAACTAGTAATGGGATGACAGATTAAAATCTCATTTTTGGTATGCCAAGACATTTCTAATTGTCAACTGGATGTGATTTGAAATTGTTATAAGAATGAAAATACACAAAACTCTAGTAACTTAAGAAAATTTTTGCTACATAAGAAAACAAAACAACCTTTCAAAACATTTGTTATATTTTCCAAATTTATTTTGCATAACTATTAATCCAGGAAACCAATAATTGCTTTTTGATGTGTTTTAAATCCCTTGCTGAGACCCTAGAGGCACAACATTCTTAAGAATTTCAGAATCCACAAAGCCTTTAAGATTAATCTTGCAAGCTGCATTTACTACTTAATTTTATGAATAATATTATCTTATTTGATTATTCAACTTTTGATCTTTGGAGATCTGTTATAGAAAACTTCAGATATAGAATGAAATATTTGTGAATCATAATTCAAATGACTAATACAAGCAGAATTATTCTGAAGTTTCTCTTTTATTACTCTGTGGTTCATTGGTGAAGAGGCACACCTCTTAGAATTTTGTATTGGTTATATACAGAGAGTGTGGTAATTGTCATTTTCACAAACACAAAAATTATCATGATATATCTGAACAACAAATTATAATGTACAAAAAGATTTTCAGAAATATGAACATCTGCATGAGTGTTGGAGATTGTGCTCATTTGATTCTTTGCTTCATCTTTAGTTGCTCTAGACTTTCAATCATTTTTAAATTAAATTAAAATGTCTAATAGCATCATTAAAATGAGTAAAATTAGGTGTTTAATAACAAATTGTATTATTTAGGAAAGCTGACCTTTTCCCAATGCAGCAAATAAGCAAAATGGATGTTACTTTGTTATCATTTTTCAAAATGGGACAGTTAACCTTTTATAGAAGATGGCAAAGGGCTGAATAGCTTTCATGTTCTCATAATATAGTTCTAAAGTTTCTAATGTCACAGAAATCTAGGAAATCAATGTCATTAACACAGACCTACTTACAAGTGTACCTTATTCTCCACATATTTGTTCGAAAGAGGGATGAATTCATAATCAATATCTCTTTCAGTGTTCTTTTTTCTGCTTTCAAAACAGTTTTTAGTTTTTCAAAATTGTAATTAATAAATAAAAGGATGCATATTACCATGTTTCTAGTTGTGTTTTGTCATGTGCATATGTTTTGAAATGATAAAAATCAAGATTCACTGTCTCTCATATTTATCAGATATTTTCTTTTTCTGGTGAGAACATCAAAGGCTTTCTTTTTAACAATGTTAAAATGCATTATTTTAAATTAGAGCTACTATGTTTTATGAAATTTCCAGACTTTATTTATCCTGCATAGCTGAAATTGTACATGAATTGACCATAAACCAGCCTCAGTCAATGAGAGTAATTTTACTCGATGCTTATATAAGTCCAATATTTTTTATTTTATATTATGTGCAATCATGCATCATTCCTTTGTGCTTGGATTATTCTATCAAATACAATGTTCTCCATATAAAATCATTCTATAAATAGCAGGATGTCCATTTTAAAGAACCAAATAGGATGCTATTTTATACATATATCCAATTTCTTTATCCATTAATGAACATTGAGATGGTTTCCATAATTTGGAAATTGCAAAAATTAATCCGTTGTTTTCATTTCTTTGTTCATATGGCTAGAAATAGGATAGATAAATTTTATATATTTTTTGAATTGTGAGAAACCTCCACACTATTAATCTTCATGTCACTCAAATTGTTTTCATAATAATCACATTAATTTATACTTCCACCAGCAGTGTCCACAATATCTGTTTTCTCAGGCCTACACAGGTTATCTTTAGTCTTTTGGAAAATAACAATCTGTAAGGAATAAGGGGAGGGTATCTCACTGTACTCATGATTTGTTTTTGCAAAGTAATGAATTTATCCCAAAGCTTTTATATAACACATTCATTCACCATCCATTTAAAGTGGTTTGCCAGTTTTTCAATTAGATAATGCATTTTATTACTCTTTATTTAAATTTCTTATATTTTTTATTATTATGTAAAACGATAAATATTTTGTGGCAATTTCCTTTAATTTTATAGGTTTCCTCTGTACTCTTCTGAATGTTTCCTTTCCACTGAAGGAGCTGTTGAGTTTGAAGTCAAATCTTGTTTTGAAATTTAAATTATTTTTTGTGTGTGCAAGTTTGGCTATCCTGAACCTGTTTGTCAAAATAGCTGTGATGGATATTTTTCTTTGTTTTTTTTTTCCAGTAGTTTTCTTTAAAATTTATGTGGGGGTGGGGGGTTGCATGTGTGTGCATGTGCACAAACATGTGTGTTCCTGTGAGCATGAATATGCTGAATTATGCATGTGGAGGTCAGAACACAACTATATTGGTATCAGTACTCAACTTCTCATTCCTTTGAGGAAGGAGTTCTCTCTCACACCTTCACTATTCTTCTTTTCTCTGCTTTCTGTGAGTTTACAAGTTCCTGGGAAATTTTGTCTCTGGTCGCCATCTTGCTGTCATTCAGTCATGGGATCATAGAAGCCTTGAAAGACTTCTGAGTTTTAACTTAGGGTCTGGAGAATGAGGTCAGGTACTCAAGTACTCAGGCTTGAGAGACAGGTGTTTTATTCAAGGAGCCATCTTTCCAGCCCCTTGTCCAGTACTTTTATACATAAAGATCTTACTTATAATTATTTGTACATCTTCAGTTTATTTTCAATTATGGATGAGATAGACCATTGCTTTCATCTTACTATATAAATGTATTCAATTTTAACAGGACTATATATTTAAGAGCCTGCCTTTATACATTATATGTTTGTTGAGGTCACCATTCTAGTTGCTGTGCAGAAAGAACTCAAACAAAAGTGGCTTGTGGAGGAATGGGTTTATTTGGCTTACAAACTTGAGGGGAGAGTTTGTCCTGGCAGGGAAGATGATGGCATGAGCAGAAGGGTGGACAGCACTGCAAACAATGGCAGGAAGTTGTACCAAACACTGGCAAGGGGAAGCTGGTTTATAAACTCATAAGCCTGCCCCTGACAACACAGATCTAGCAAGGTTCTAATTCCTGAACTGCCATCAGCTGAGGATAGATCATACAGAACATATTCATTTGTTTGTGGGAGACACCTGGATCAAACAATGACAGTGTTCTAGGGCATTTATCCAAGGCCTGTTCACCATACATACATGGATATGTCTGCTTCTCTATTCTGATTCATTTTTATAAGAGTATATTTTTATCTGAAAAACAAATGTGTACAGACTTGTAGTATAGGGAAATTAGACAGTGTATTGCCTCTGATATTTTTGTCTGGTTCAACATCAGTTTGAGAACACTGTGGTTATTTCTAGTTGCATATGATATTTATGGCTTTTATATGTTTAGGAAAGTTATCATTGGGATTTTGATATACATTTATGAGATCAATAAATCTCACCACATGATTTGGATATTTTAATAATTTTACTACAATTCATATAATGCATTATCTTTTCATTTAATTGTACTCACACTAATATTTTTCTTCAGTTGTTTCATAGTTTTCTCTCCTTAGAACTTTCACCTATTGGGTATGTATTTTCAAGGTTTTGTTAACTTATTTTTACTGATGAATGGGATTTTATTAGTTCTCTTTGGGTATTCCTTTGATAACTTGTAGTTATATTCCAGACTTTTTGTGTTTGTTGTGTATACTGAAATGCACTGCTTTTATTTACCATGGTCAAAACTGCACACTGTCTCAATATATTCAGAGAAAGAATCTGAAGTAGTCAATATCTATTCTGACATACAAAATAATCTAACAAATATTAGGTATGATTGGACTGTGTGTCAAAACTATAAAGATCATATAGCTAAATCCTACCGCTTACCCAATATTCATAAGTGAAAAGTTGATAGTTGTTTCTCTAGGAAAGATAAGAACCAAAATAAGGATGATGACTTCATCAATCTGTGCTTAACAACTGGATAGTCCTTGCAAAGAGATTAGGTAAATAAACATCTCAGTTGAAAAAAAACAACATGAAATTGCTCTCCTTTGTAAATGACATGGTCTTTTAGAGAAAAATCCTGGAAAACAACATCATGTCTTATTTAATATCAGATTTTCTAAATCACCTGTTGTCATCAAAGTTTTAAACTGCATGTGTACCTTAACTAAAACATGTAAGTTTAAATGAAAATAATGTTATTAATTGTTCCATAAGCATAGGAAATGGGTAAGATATTTATCTTCATTTATACACTTTTACATATATGAATGCACATCTCTGAAAGCATGTTTTTATTATATTTATTTGTTTGCCTCTAATTATAGGACTATTTTCAGGAATATGTATGATGTTCAATCATGGTGAACTACCTCAATAGATAATGTACTTAGAACTAAAAAAGCAGAATAAAAGTAATGCAGCAATAAGCAAGAAAAAAAAACTTTTAGGAGCAAACAAATGTACCCGAAAATTATATATTGTGTGAAACATAATAAATTGTAGATTTCTCAACTTACTATAAAAATACTATTTACTCAGATACATTAACTGTTCTCCTTTACTTATCTTTCAGGAACGTGTATTTCCTTTCCACATAAATTTGATGAAATTCAATAAACAAAAGTATAGAAGGTATAATTTAGGACCACTCTACTACACTTAGAAGCATGCTAACTCAAGCAGTCTCTGTGGCAAGCAATCTGTAGCTGGCAAGGGACAACATTTTCACATAAATGACACATGAGGACAAAAAGAATGAGATATCAAAACAGAGGGAGGATTACTTGGAAAGAAGAGAGGCCTAGGTAGAAGGGGGAGTGGAGAAGGGGCGGAAAAAGGGCAATGTGACAGGAAGATATTCACGTTCCAGTATGCTTATGCATTAAAGGTCTCAATGAAATATTAAAAAATGCATATGAATGTTAAAAAGATGAATATTTACAAAATCAGTCTGAACTTGCATACACTATTCTTGAACTAGTTTTGATATATTTAAATAAGCAGATCTGCAAACTTCTTCATATATCAGTCACTACTATTTGCTCTTTAGTTTTGCAGAAGAGCACTTGTAATACATTCCAGACTGGCCTGGAACTCACTAGATAGACCAGATTTAACTCACATTCACCTTCCTGCCACAGCATCCAAAGTGTTGGTATGACAGTCATGAGCAAACACACCCAGCTGCATTTGAAGTTTTAATGTCTGTTAAATCTGCCACAATGGTAAATATCTAAAAATAGAAAACTGAGCTTCAGTTTTTTTAGTTATTTGATTAAGCAATTTAAGTAGTAATAGAAATATGCTATATAAATCAGTAAAAATATATCTTTGAAATTGCATCAATGACAATCTTGAACTGATGTGTCTACAAAATATGGCCCCATGCATTTTTAAATAGGAATAAAACTTAATCTATTTTTTACTTCACTTATGTAATTATCCAAAGGAATGATGAATTTCCATAGTTCAATTATGTATGTGAAAGAAATTTCTTCCAATAGTACCTTATAGAAACAATTTCTTCCTAGTAAATTTGAAAAGATCTCAGTGTAATGACCTGCAACTTCTTCATGTATAGAAGAGTAAAGTGAATAAGAAATAATTTAATCTGAACGTTAATTAAGAATAGAATCTTGTTCATAGAGGGAATAACAAAGCCATTTTGGTAGGAAATCTATAAGCTAGTTTAAGGAAGCAAAAACCTTGAATAAAGTGTCAAGTATGTAGTGGAAACAATCCAGGTTCATAATAGATTTACAGGCATTTAATTTAAAATTTTAATCTACTTGTAGTTTTGTAACAGTGAATATCATATTATAAATATATTTCTATTATAATAATATTTTATAAGTTCTTGTTAAAAATATTTTCTACTTAGCTTAATTTTTTGAAACATAATCAATCTTAATTTTCATCAAGTTAGGTCAAGATATTATGAACCTGGCATTTTAACTAATGTTTTCTCTAAATAGAGAAATATCAAAAAAAGTCATTTTGTAAAATAATTAACAGCTGTTACATTCTTTACTAAATGGAAAGAATAAAATACAAAGAGATTTAAGTTTTTGACTCTTAGAGACACATTGAGAAAATAATGACTAAATATAATGGAGAATAAGAACATTTTTTCTTATAATTTAGTGTGAAGTTTCTCAAACTAAAACTGGTCATTTTTTAATTTACCAAGAACAAACTTTGTTCAGCACACAGTATATCAAATCCCTGGTGTGACAGTGTGATAGCTTGAATGCATGTCTTCCATAGACTCAGGTGTTTTATTAAAATAGCTTGTAACTTAGGTGTTCAGTCTTCAGGCTGTGGGAGGCCTGTGTGCATGCATATGTGTGTGCATGCAAGTGTGTGTGTGTGTGTGTGTGTGTGTGTGTGTGTGTGTGTGTGTATGAGTGTGTGTCCATGCTGGTGTTTTACTTGCTGCAGTTTTTGTCTCTGCTTGAATCTGTGAAAAGGAGCAGTTTCATCCACCATCTATGCAATTTCCCCTACATTTATGAGCTTGAATTAAACCCCTTCCTCCATGAACTGCCTGGTTGGGATGTTCATCCCAGACACATGAAGCTGTCTACAATACCTGGTATTAGTGGATTTTCCAAAAAGATACAAATACATTTAAGTTCTGATATAATCATATTTGAATTTTATTTGATAAAACTTCTTATACCAGAATTATGAATGTTTAACCAAAGTAAAGAAAGAGAGAGTTTTCAGAAATTAGGATACTTTGTATCATATAAAGATATGTTCTGGCACCTACAGTGCAAAGGGCAGCAGAGACACAAAAACAAGTACTAAAACATCTCTCCATCATAACATATGAACATGAAGATGCATTAGCTTACATGCATATTTAAATACACAAAAGTAATTAAGATTTGTAAAGGTAAATTTTAGGTACTAAATTTGTACAAAAATACAATCCCAAAATATAAACCTCATCATTTTGAGTTTTCTTTATCAGATTGTGGATTGCAGATATGTGACTGTAATCACGTAAAAGATCCTGATGAGGCAATTTTCATCTTTCCATTATTCACACATCACTTTCCAGAGATATGTCCCTTTTTATGTCTCTATTTCCTTATGTCTAATCCTTTAGAAGTGTTTGACTCCTCCCCAAGAATGACAGCATTGCTCTTATTTTCCACATAGATCAGAACAGTTCCACTCCTACAACTGATTTTAGAGTGTCCTCACCATCCTATGGGACACTTTGATCAGCCCCAGTCTTCCATTTCCCAGGTGAAGGCAGGAGGGGACTGAGGAGTTAGAGAATTCACTTTGCAGCATGAAATGCAGTGAAAGTCTAATCCAAAGCAATGTGTTTGAGTTATGTTTGATGAGGAATACAGATATACACATACAATTTGAGTCCACAATTTGAAAATTGTTTAACTCTTCATTCCATTGGCAGTTGCAGAATTCAGGAAAATTATACAGTGAAGTAGCAGAGTAATACATTTTCTTCCAATTACTTTTAAAATGTGTGTGCACCTTCATTATAATTTGGACAACAGGTACATGCACAAATTAACTCATCATAAATTTATACTATTTTGGAGACTTGAAGCTAATGAATTCTATGTGCTTATAAACATAATGAAATTTTGTTATTGTTTAGTAGGTTTTTTTTCATATCCAGGAAATCGCTGTCATCTATTTTCCATCTGATTATCTATTTACTCATTTTACTATTTTCAATTATTATCAGATCGACTTTTTTACTATATATTTATTGTCCATACTGTGTTACATTATTCAGTGGGCAAACAATGAGCTGTTATCCCCAATTCCCCAACGCCCCCCTCCCCATCCCCAATCAGCTGGATATCCTCCTCCGTGTACCATCTGGGTCAGTCCTTGTGGCAGGGGGCCCTGGATAGCCTGGTACTCAGCCCAGACCTCCTGTCTCCAGTGTATTGTTGCTGTAGGGTGCCATACCTCTGGATAGTCTCCCCCACCACGGCTCTTACAATCTTTCTGCCCCCTCTTCCGCATAGGTCCCTGAGTCGTGGTGGATGAGTATTAAGGCTGCTTTAAGATTTTGAGTTTAGGGGTCTTTGTGATGAAGATCTTTGGTTTCTGCCTCACTGGCTTATCCTGTGTAGGTTTAATGTCTGTGGCTGTGGGTCCCTCGGTCCACACGTCATTCTCTGTGGGGTTCCATCTGGGTCCTCCACGGTATGACTATGGTGGTTCCTCTCCAGCCAGAATCTCAGGTATCGGCCTATGGTCGGTTGTTAGGTTTAGATGGGCCCCAGATCTCTCGCTGTATCCTGAAAAATACAAGCACAATCTCCTTCGGAGAGTGAGGTCCATATAGGTTAACAAATATACACATCTCTGGTTTACCTAGAGTCTATTTCTGGTAGCCTCTCCGTCAATCCCTCCCTCAGTGCATCTTGTCTTGGCATCCCAAGAGTACGGGATCTGGTGACTTTTGCCCTGAGTCCCGAGTTCCAGACAAGGGGTCCCCCTCACTAAGTGGAAAATTGGCTGAATTTGAAAGCTGTTGATTGTCTCCCCCAGGCCCAGGCTCCTCCTTTGCACAAGTGCTCCTTTCTTGATTCGCTGTTCTCTCCCAGTAGAGGGTGTGGTCAGCCCACTCATGACCCCAGATTGTGTTTCGTGTTTGTGGTCTCTTTACTCCAGCCGTCATTGATCATTTTCCCCTGGCAGCCTGTGCAGTGCCTTCCAGCACTACATTAACTGCCTTCTGGGGGCTGGATATCGTTCCAGACATTGAAGGGTCTCTCGCTGTTGGTCGATGGCATTCTGTGGTTTCTTCAGCAACAGGGTTTTGCCTCAGGCCTAGGGAGAGATCGACTTTTTGATTTTCATTATCTATGGTTTTATTCTCTCTCTTTTAAAAAATATTTTTATTGTCCAAAATTAGATATATTGTATTAGTAAACATTGCATTGGTATCCCCGATTCCCTCCTCCCTGT
>PVHP010010503.1:0-47486 GCA_004024765.1 Zapus hudsonius
CTCCCTCCCTCCCTCCTTCCTTCCTCCATCTATCCCTCTCTCCCCCTCCCTCTTTCTTTCATCTCTCTTCTTTCTTTTTGTTTTTAAGGTAGGATCTCCCTCTAGTCCAGGCTGACCTGAAATTCTCTCTGTAGTCTCAGGGTGGCCTCAAACTCATTGTGATCCTCCTACCTCTGCCTCCCCAGTGCTGGGATTAAAGGCATGTGCTACCATACCCAACTCTTTTTTTGTTATTTATTACAGAAACAGAGAAAGACAGAGGGAAAGGTATGGGTACATTAGGGCCTCTTACCACTGTAAATGAACTCCAGGCGTATGTACCCTTTTATGCATCTGGCTTTATGAGGGTACTGAGGAATCAAACTCTGGCTGTCAGGCTTTCAAGAAAGCACCTTTAACCATTGAGCCATCTCTGCATCCCCAGGCTCCCACCTTTTGATGTTACAGTCTGGGCTAAAACAAATAAACAAAAAAAGAAACATGCTTCATTGCCTTTTTTTCTTTTTTTTAATTGTTGTTGTTTGTTTGTTTGGTTTTTGAGGTAGGGTCTTGCTCTAGCTCAGGCTGACCTGGAATTTACTATGTAGTCTCAGGGTGGCCTCAAACCCACGGCAATCCTCCTAACTCTGCCTCCTGAGTGCTGGGACTAAAGGCGTGTGCCACCATGCCTGGCCTTCATTGGTTAGTTTTTGAGATAGTCTCCTTCTAGTCCAGGCTGACTTGGAACTCACTCTGTATTTCCAGGCTGGCCTTGAACTCACTTAGATCCTTCTACCTCTGCCTCCCAAATGCTGGGATTAAAGGCTTGTGCCACCACACCCAGCACATTTTTTTTTATTTATTTTTCAAGCAGAGAGAAAGAGAGAGAGAATACCAGGGCCACCACCTTGTGGGTCTGGCTTATGTGGGTCCTGGGGAGTTGAACCCAGGGCCTTAGGCACCAGAGGCAGGTGCCTTATCCGCTGAGCCATCTCTCCAGCCCCCAGCACATTTTTAAAAAAAAATAATTTTATTTATTTACTGAGTGAGTTGGTACAGGCATGCCAGGGTCTCTCACTATTGCAAACAAACTCCAGACACATGCAACACTTTGTGCATCTGGCTTTATATGGGTACTGGGGAATCAAACCCAGGCTGTCAGACTTTGCAAATACCTTTAACCACTGAGACATCCCTTCAACCCCTACAGTTCTTTCAGTGGTTGAGAATACCAGATACATCCATTACAAAATAAAAGTTTTTAGAACTTTTGCCTTTTTCCAGGGCAACACAAGAGTCTCAGAACTTTATGTGTGTATTTATGTGTGTGTGTGTTCATGTGGGGGGCATGCATACACATGTGTGGGTTGATGTTGGGTGTCTCCTCAGTCATACACTATTGTTTTTATTTGTTCTAGTGTATGTATGTGGAAGTCAGAATACAGCTTCAAGGTGTCTGCTCTTCCACCTTCTTTTAGACAGAGTCTTTACTGTTGCAAAGGAATACCTGTCTAGCTGGCCTGGAAGCTTCAGTTTCTCTTGGCTTTGCCTCCCATTGTCTTAGGTGCATTGGGATCTCAGAGGCATGGGCCACTTTGCACTAGGCTATATGTGGATGCTGAGGATTGAACTGGCTGTGCAATCAAGAGCCTTTAACTGCTAAGCTATCTTCCCAACCCTGTCCCCCCTTTTAAAAATATTTATTTGTTTGCAAGTAGAGAGAAAGAAGAGAGAATGGGTGTGCCAGGGTCTCCAGCCACTGTAAACAAACTCCAGACATGAGCCACTTTGTGCATCTGGCTTTATGTGGGCACTGGAGAATTGACCTCAGGTTGTTAGGTTTTGCAGGCGAGTGCCTTAACTGCTAAGCCATCTCTCCAGCCTGTTTTTTTGTTTGTTTGGTTGGTTGGTTTGAGTTTTTTTTTTTTTTTTTTTTTTTCTTCGAGGTAGGGTCTCACTGTAGCCCAGGCTGACCTGGAATTCACTATGTAGTCTCAGGGTGGCCTTGAACTCATGGTGATCCTCCTACCTCTGCCTCCTGAGTGCTGGGATTAAAGGCATGCACCACCATACCTGGCTTGGTTTGTTTTTTTGAGACAGTTTCTTCTCAAATTTTTGATCCTCCAGCCTCAGGATACTAGGATACCAGGCCTACTCCTTATACCCATCTGCCTCCTGACACAGCCTTCTGTGGTAACCTTACTGTGTGGGACTTATCTCACATTGACCAAGGATACAAATCCTGTTTTTCTGGTCTCCTTCCAGGATGTATACCTTGGAGTCTGTGTGGCAGACAGGCTATGCTGGGCCCCACAGACTGGGGACTGGTCCCAATCTCAACATTCTTTCAACCTGTTTCCTCATCCCTGTGATGGGGCGGGGAGGGGGCTGTGCCTCATCCTCTGCCTTGGATCATGGCCTCCTGGTGATGTCCTAATGTCCATGTTTCTGACCTTATTTGAGCTGGGCCAGGCTGGAGTTAGGCCAGCAGCACGGTATTGAGGATGGAACAGTTTCACCTTTGGAAGGGCAGTCTAGCTAGGATTTCAGAAACTGAATTCTGTTCTTTTAGCCACTCAGGATATCTTTTTCTGAGTCTTGTGGGGAAAAGCCAAGGTCTATTTTAAATCAAAGTTGACTGGAGAGATGACTCAGCAGTTAAGGCCACTTGCTTGCTTAAATGAGTCCCTGACCTGGGCCGGAGGTGGTGAAGGCACTTGTAATCCCCAGCACTTAGGAGACAGAGGTAGGAGGATCTCTGTGATTTGAAGCCAGCCTAGGACTACAGAGTGAGTGCCAGGTCAGCCTGGACTAGAGCAAGACCTTACCCCAAACACAACAAAATTTTTTTAATGAGTCCTGTGCACTCTGGCCTGTGTGCAGGGGTCTTAATTGTTCAGGGAGGAAGTGTTCCTACATGCCCTTTTCTCTCCTTCCTGTAGTCTTGCCTTCCTTAAAGCTCCCAGGACCATTTTTCATGAAGTGTTAAGTTCCAGGCTGCTAGTTATCTTAACCCCACTCTTAGAATAGTACGTGCTATTTTGTTTGGGCTGCTTGTAGGAATATAGCCTTCCTGTTGGCCTTGGCAGGCTATGCTGTGATGAATTTAAGTCAGCCCACATAAGAGTCCGCCTACTTGATTGGTGCTGGACTTGATGTCTTTCATTCTTGCTGCCCCTGCTCCTGTGCTGTCAGTAGATAAATCTTAGATCTCTGCACTCCAGACTCCATCATTTGAGTGTGTGTGTGTGTGTGTGTGTGTGTGTGTGTGTGTGTTGTGTGTTTCATGCTAAACAGCCCCTCAATATTTTATTTAGTGTTTTTTTTTTTCTTTCCTGGTCACTCTAACCTAGGAACTCATCCTAGAGTTCCAGGCTGGCCTCGATTATTTAGTTTTTTAAAGCCAGCATCTCACTATGTAGCCTAGGCTGACCTCAAACTCCATCTTTCTGCCTCAGCCTAACAGGTGTGTGGAACCATACCTGGCTCCTCAATATGTTTAATCAATCTCCTGGTTTTATCATTGTGGTAACATTTACATCTATTCTTTTTTTAAATAACAAAATAATAAAAATAAAAAATGTTATTTATTAGGCTGGAGAGATGGCTCAGTGGTTAAATGCATGTGCTTGCAAAGCCCAGGTTCAGTTTCCCATGTAAAGCCAGAGGCACAAAGTGCCACATGAACCTGGAATTTGTTTACAGTGGCAGAAGGCCCTGACATGCTCATATTCACTGTCTTTCTCTCTCTGTCTCAAATAAATAAAATATTTTAAAAAATAAATTTACTGGGCTGGAGAGAAGGCTTAGTGGTTAAGGCGTTTGCCTGAAAAACAGAAGGACCTGAGTTTGATTCCCCAGTACCCATGTAAAGCCAGATGCACAAGGTGGCCCATGTGTCTAGAGTTCATTTGCAGTGGTTGGAGGCCCCAACATGCCCATTCTTTCTCTGTGTCTGCCTCTTTCTCTTTAACTCTCTCTCAAATAAATAAATAGAAAAGAAAATCCTCATGTACTTTACTCATTAGTCTTCAATCAAAGTCTACTTACTTATCCTTAAAAAATTAATTTATTTACTTATTTGTGATAGGGAAAGAGGGAGAGAATGAATGAGTATTGATGTACCAGGGCCTCCTGCCACTGCAAATGAACTTCAGGTGCATGTGCCACATTGTACATCTGGCTTTACATGGGTACTGGGGAATTGAAGACAGCCATCAGGCTTTGAAACATGGTGCCTTTAACCGCTGAGCTATCTCCAGAGCCCTTCTTCTTCTTCTTCTCCTTCTCCTCCTCCTCCTCCTCCCTCCTCCCTCCTCCTTCCTTCCTCCTTTTTCTTCCTTTTTTTTTTTTTGAGATAGGGTCTCACTCTAGCCCAGTCTGACCTGGAACTCATTCTGTAGTCCCAGGGTGGCCTCAGAACTCACAGTGATCCTCCTGCACTTCCACACCCAGTAAGCCCTTTTTGTTAAATTATTTTGTTGAGCTTGGCAAGGCCACCCTGAGACAACATAGTGAATTCCAGGTAGCCTGGGCTAAAGTGAGACCCTACCCTGAAAAACCAAAAAAAAAAAAAAAAAAAAAAAAAAAAATTTTATTTTGTAGCCTATATGGGCCTCAAACTTATGGCAATCTTCCTGCCTCAGTGTCCTGAGTGGTATTATAAAGATGTGCCATCATACCCAGCTCTATATTTTGAAAAAAAACTTTAAGGCTTAGAGAGGCTTTATTTGATTAGGAAGGGGAAATACACATCTTTTGAATTCTTAATTTGGGTGACTAATTTCTTGTCTTAGGACTAGTACTTTTTGGTAGCTTCTTAAGTTTTGTCCATATTTTAAAAATTATAGTCTCTGAAGATATGCAGTCACAAGTTCCTCAAAAATAAATTTTTACCCTTCAGAGGAAAAAAATTACTGATTTGTGCATGTGTTCATGTGTGTGTGTGTGAGTGTGTGTGAGAGGTCAAGGATAACTTTCAGGTCATTCCTCTTCTGTCCACCTCATCTTATTTAGTTTTCTCATTCTGGATTCTTGCTTTGTTGTTCTTTGCTGTGCTTTCCATGAGCTTTCAAGAGCAGAAGCTCACCACTGCTTCCAGTCTTTTTTTTTTTTTTTTTTTGTAGGGTCTGGGGATTGATACTTGAGCTTGAGTGGCATTCAGCCCTTACATTTGGTCACTTTTCAGGTCTGGAAACTGTTTCTAGGTTCTTGATACTTGTCTGTTGCCTTTCTTGCCCATCTGTGCACACATGCTGCCTTTGTGTGGTTGCTTTTGGTTCAGCCCTGGGCTTCCTGTGAAATGAGAGGCTTGGGTGACTGCTTTCCACTGACTCCCTTGCCTTACAGTCCTGTGATACTCTCTCTGCAGGTAGATGATGAATTGGAAATCAAGGCATACTATGCAGGCCATGTGCTGGGGGCAGCCATGTTCCAGATTAAAGTGGGCTCAGAGTCCGTTGTCTACACGGTCAGTGGAAGGGCTTGCCTTGAACAGGGGGGCAGGGGTGCTGGGAGATGAGGAGACACTTTATTTATTGCCATCTTCTTTCTCAGGGTGATTATAACATGACCCCAGATCGACATTTGGGGTAAGTGGGCCTATTTATTTCACCCTGTGAGGTCTCCCCTGGAGATAATAAACCTTTAGGACTATTGTGGCAGGCACTCAAGTGGTTGGCATGTTACTGGCCTCCACAGTCCTGGGACCTCCACTCCCCCTGCCATCCTGTTCGGAGTGTGCCACTATGGTTGTTGACAGGCCATTCAGAGGAACCAGGAAGGTGCTGATGGGACCATGAGCAGTCCACCATGACCAATGCCCAAATCTGTTCTAGGGCTGCATGGATTGACAAGTGCCGCCCAAACCTACTCATCACAGAATCCACATATGCCACAACCATCCGTGACTCCAAGCGCTGCAGGGAGCGAGACTTCCTGAAAAAAGTTCATGAGACTGTGGAGCGTGGTGGGAAGGTAGTGGCTGCAGGCAGGCTCTGGGCATGGGTCCATAATGTACAGGCCTCCCAGCAAGCCTGACTGCCCACATATGATCGGAGTGTCTAGGGGATAGGAATTACTGTTGGCTTAGCACTGAGAAGAAAGACTCCAAAGAACCTTCCCCTAGATTCCGCCAGCCTTTTGTGCTCAGATACCATAAAGGGCCCTCCATTGTCCTTGCTTTCTCCACATGTGGCTGGAGTCCACAGGTCTCCAGTTCTTAGATATTTGACTGTGTCTTTGCAGTGAAACTGTCTGTGATAACCCAACAATGGCCACAGTTTGTTGGCAGGAGTACAGCGATTATCTGGTTAGCCACTGTGTTCAGGGTGGGGTAGAATGGCCATGGACTCCCACATGACCCAGCCTCAACTGCCTTCAGGTACTGATCCCTGTATTTGCACTGGGTCGAGCACAAGAACTCTGCATCCTGCTGGAGACTTTCTGGTAGGTGCAGCTGGGATTGCTCTTCCACCAGTGGGCAGAAGAGGGTAGGGTGGCATAGTGCACAGAAGAGTTGGTCACTCACATATCCAGGGCAGGATTGACTTGGGTGTCCCATGTCCAGGGTACCATGACATTGGCTTTTGACACTGTCTTGGTGGGTAGAGCTGTCCATGTGCCTCAAGGCTGGAACATCACAGTAGCAACATTGTGCTGGCTATGTCTCACTGGTGTGACACTAGAGTCCTGAATGAGCTCCAGGGGCCACCATCAGCCTATGTTTTGTAGGAGGGCACAAGCTGAGGGGTTTGGCCTTAAAGACATTGGGGTGGAAAGAACAAGGAGCTCATTTCCTCACTGGACTCTGCTCAAGACACAGCAGTGCAGGGGTGATGTGTCCCAGGCTGACCCTGGCTTCTTTGCATGGACTGGGCTGGATGCACAGGGAGCGCATGAACCTGAAGGTGCCCATCTACTTCTCAACGGGCCTGACAGAGAAGGCCAACCACTATTACAAACTCTTCATCACCTGGACCAACCAGAAGATCCGGAAGACCTTTGTCCAGAGGAACATGTTTGAGTTCAAGCACATCAAGGCCTTTGACCGGGCGTTTGCTGACAACCCAGGTCCCATGGTGAGCCCTGGGAGGGCTTCTGCATCTTGCCTATGACGATCTCTACCTGCAGGACTCTGGGAGAGGATGCTAGCCAGGGCCCAGGGCCTGTGGTGGGGCTTAGTGAGAGATCTATTCCCCTGATTCTTGTCAACCTTGCAGGTTGTGTTTGCCACGCCTGGGATGCTGCATGCTGGCCAGTCCCTGCAGATCTTCCGGAAGTGGGCAGGAAATGAGAAGAACATGGTGAGGGCCCAAGGCCAGTTTCTGAGGCCTGTGATATGGGCTGAGGCTGGCACAGGGACTCCCACATAGTCTTTTTTTGTTTGTTTTTTTGAGGTAGGGTCTCGCTCTAGTCCAGGCTGACCTGGAATTCACTATGTAGTCTCAGGGTGGCCTTGAACTCACAGCAATCCTCCTACCTCAGCCTCCCGAGTGCTGGGATTAAAGGCATGCGCCACCACGCCCGGCCTCCCACATAGTCTTGAAGAGTTGAAGTGCAGAAGTATCACTCTGTCTCTGAACTGCCCATGGCCTTGCCCCATGCTAACCCTTCTCTTGCTGTGGTCTAGCCCCAGCAGCTAACACTGAGCATTTGGCCTGTCTAATACAACAAAGCTGAGCAGAGTTCAAGTGGAAAGATGTCTCAGGAGAATCCTGTAGGGCCATGCAGCTGAGCCCCATTCCTGTCTTACAGGTCATCATGCCTGGCTACTGTGTGCAAGGGACTGTGGGCCACAAGATCCTCAGTGGGCAACGCAAGCTGGAGATGGAGGGGCGGCAGGTGGTGAGTGGCTCTTTATCCTGGACTCAGCAGGGTTGCCAGCTGCCCCCCTCCCCCCTAACTATGTCTGCACAATGTGCCACAGCTGGAGGTAAAGATGCAGGTGGAGTACATGTCATTCAGTGCCCATGCTGATGCCAAGGGCATCATGCAGCTGGTGGGACAAGCAGAGCCAGAGAGTGTGTTGCTGGTGCATGGCGAGGCCAAGAAGATGGAGTTCCTGAGACAGAAGATCGAGCAGGAATTCCGTAGGCACCTGGTGGGCAGGGGAAGCCCTTGGGGTGATAAAAGCCTAGGCTGGTAGCCTGAACTGAGGTTCTCTCTGCAGGGGTCAACTGCTACATGCCAGCCAATGGAGAGACAGTAACACTGCCTACTAGCCCCAGCATCCCTGTGGGGATTTCTCTGGGGTTGCTGAAGCGGGAGATGGCGCAGGGTATGAAGGTCAGGTGGGGACACCAGCTGGGATGGCAGGTGACTGGTGACCTGTGTTGATAGCTGCTTCCCCTTTCCCCACAGGACTGCTCCCTGAGGCCAAAAAGCCCCGGCTCCTGCATGGCACTTTAATCATGAAAGACAGTGTGAGTGTGTGGGCAGTGGCAGAGTGGGGATGGTACCCCTACTCTCCCTTTCCCTGACCTGCTCCTGCCTTACAGAGTTTCCGGCTAGTGTCCTCAGAGCAAGCCCTCAAGGAGCTGGGCCTGGCTGAGCACCAGTTACGCTTCACCTGCCGTGTACATCTGCAAGACACACGCAAGGAGCAGGAGACGGCCCTGCGTGTGTATAGCCACCTAAAGAAGTATGCCCTGCCCTTACCCTCCTCCCCCCATTCACTCTATAGGCAGGATAAGGCAGGAATCTCACTGTTTTCCTACAGCACGCTCAAGGATCACTGTGTGCAGCACCTCCCTGATGGCTCTGTGACTGTGGAATCTATCCTCATCCAGGCTGCTGCCCACTCTGAAGATCCTGGCACCAAGGTGCTGCTGGTCTCCTGGACCTACCAGGTAAGGGGAGATGGGAATGAATGGCATGTCCCACATACCACACCCTGCACTATTCAGGGTGACTGTGCTCACCTTTCCTACAGGATGAAGAGCTAGGAAGCTTCCTCACATCACTGCTCAAGAATGGCCTTCCCCAAACCCCCAGCTGACCTGTGACCACCAGGCCCATGACTCTGCCCTTGGCTCTTAACCTTACAGGAGGACCTGGGACACAGACCATGTTCCAGAGACAAGGCCAGAGTTATAGGCTGAATCAATTGGACATTTCTGGCTAAAGCAATAAAAAGGCCTCTGGGTTCTCACACCTTTTATTCCTACTTTTCAGCCTTAGGGATTTTGGGGAGGGGGGCTTCCAGAAAAGCAGAATCTGCAGAAGATACTTGAGTGCTCATGGTCATCTCTTGCCACCCCATACCAGCTCCCTCTGAGCCAGATAGGTGTCTAGGGTCGTAGAACTTGGTAGGTGAGGGCAACCCAAAGGGAAGCAGGCGGGACTGCTGCAGCTCCAAGTTGCTATGAATGTACTAGCTTGGCCAACGTGGATCAGTCCCTACTCAGGATGAAGTCATTTGAGGTTTCCATACGGTGGACCCTGAAGGCAGGACTCTGTGGAAGAACCTAGATTAGAGCAGCCTTTCCCTAACACTGTTGTATTCAAAGCCCACCATTCTCCACTGAGATCTCACCCAGTGGCTACTCAATACAGATCATTCTGTATTATGATCACTGGTCCCTAGCGCTGTCCTTTGGCCAACCCAGCCTACCTCACCTTGCTTCTTCAGTGGGTGGTAGGATTTTTATCTGCCAGGATGACAGAGGCTTTGACTGCCACTAAAACTCTTCCCCAGTGATGAACCAGTCTTGGGGAGACACCCCACCTCCTCTTACCAAGGTCTCCAAGGTCCCCATATAGCACTGACTTAAGGAACAGGCCATGGGCTGGGGCAATTCGAGTCTGATGCTTGCCTAAGGGATCTCGACTCTCCAAAATCATTTTCACGTGGGTAGGTGTGAGAGTTCCTTTTCCTACAGCCACCAGAATAGCTGTCATCCTCCGTACCTGCAACCAAGAGCCAAGACTGTCACAAGGGCCTGTCTGTGCCCACCCCGAGAGGGCCAAGGTCAGCTTACCTGTCGGTATAGAAAAGACTGGCTTTCAAACTCCAGGTTCCAGAATTGTAGTCTCCTAAGGGTACAGAGGGCTATGATGGCCAGTCCACAGTCCAAACCTACCATGTGGCCTCAGATATGGTAGAAAGCAAAGACATGATGGATGAGGGCACACCCACCCAGGGTCCTTTGCCAGTAGGAGAGTATTGCATGGCTTTCCTGGGGATTCTATATCTACCCCAGAGAGGGTGGTAAGGAAACAGCTACACAATAGAATTTAAAAGTAATCAGGGTTGGATAGATGGCTCAGCAGATAAAGGCACTTGTTTGCAAAGCCTACTGCTTTGGGTTCAATGCCTAGCACCCACATAAAGAAGTGAGGCTAGCCAGGCGTGGTGGCACACGCCTTTAATCCTAGCACAGAGGTAGGAGGATCTATGTGAGTTTGAGGCCACCTTGAGGATACCTAGTGAATTCCAGGTCAGCCTGGGCTAAAGCTACCTTGGGGTGGGGGAGACAGAGCCTGTGCAAAGGGGATGGGAGTTGCTACGAGCCCTCCTGTGGAGAGGCCACAGGTTGGGTGGTGAGGGAGGCATACCTAGGCCTGCCAGGATGAAGCATGGGCCTGCACTTTTCTCTTTTTCTTTTTTGTTTTATTTTTTCCAAGGTAGGGTCTCACTAGCGCAGTGCTGGGATTAAAGCCGTGTGCCACCATGCCTGGCCAGGCCTGCACTTTTCTGTCTGACCATACTGATGTTCCCCTTCAACTTGAGGTTATAGAAGACAACAGCTGCTCCCTAGTGGGAGGCCCACTAGGCAGTGCTGGGGGCAGTGGAACCTAGTTTCTGTCAGATGACCAGAGCCACCAGCTCCAGTGAAACTTTTCCACTGGCTGCCAAAACCCATCTGCTGTTCAGAGTTCAGGGTCCTCAGAGAGAGCTTTCTTCCCTTCTGTTCCCCAGACTGGCAGAGACCCCAACTGAGAGGCGCAGCTGCAGGCTCACACCTTGGTGTTCAGCACCCTCTACCCACAAACCCTGTGGATGTCTCCAGTCTAGCAGCAACATGCCTTCTGCTGGGGGAAACATGAGAGCTAAATTTAACCCTGGTGGCCTCCAGACCAGCACTGGTACCCTGAGGCAGGGCCAGAGTGCAAGGCCATCCTTCTTACCTGTTATCAGGGAGAACAAAAGGGCTGGTTGGGCCAGGGGACACAGAGATTCGGCATAGAGTGCGGACTGTGCTTTTGGCTGGACTGCCTGCAGATTGGAAGGCCCTGAAGTCGTGTGTCCCAAGGAGGTGCTGGGCAGCCTCCTCCATGGCAGCCACATCCAGACAGCTGCAGAGAGCCAGATGAACTGTCAGGGAGGGCTCGGCCTGGTGGACAGTGAGCCCTTCACTACGCACTCATATCTACTCACTCTGTCTGCAAAGCCCAGCATATGTTTTTTTCAAACACAGGTAGCTGATCAGGCCAGGCACAGCCTGTGGCCAGGCGGTACAGGTAGGTTCTGGAGGTAGCTGCATAGCGAGCATGGAAGTTACTGGGGACTCGGAAGGCCTTCAGTACCCTGTGACAGACAGCAGGTTAGGTTCATCTAAGGAATGAGCCTTCCCACCTGACCAGGTGGCACCCTAGTATCTTAACCCTCACCTCACACTGAAGACCCCAGCACCAAAGCACAGCAGGCAAGTCTAGGTAGATGCTAAGTCTGGACCAAAATCTCCCAAGGTGGGCAGGTCAGGAAACAGCAGAGAACAGAACCATTCTCAGCCTCTGGCTCACCTGATGGCTGGGTGCCTCAGGTGAGTGTTGAGCGCCTTGGTCAAGACTTCAGGGGGGAAAGGTGGCTGACCTGAGCGGCGCAGGACGTCCAAGTGCGCAGCATTGCTCAGGGCGTGCACTCCGGCATCCGTACGGCTGGAGATGGTGAACCTGACAGGCTCAACTGAGTTCAGCCGCTTGGCGGCCTCCTGTAGAGACAAACCATAGAGCGCAGGCGGGCAGCAAGGAAGAGTTGGAGGAACATTTCCCACACCACACAGGGGCAGCTCCGGCTGCCTGGCCGCCCGGACGTGGTTCCTGGGAAGAAGGTGCAGCAGAGCTCACCTCCAGAAAGTCCAGCACTCCCACGGCGCGCTGGTGGCCCCTGACGGCTGCAACCCCGCTGTGGACCGAGGCAAGCGATGGGTTACTGGTAGGGTCCGTGGGGGCTGCCCGCCTGGGGTCTGAGCCCTCGCGTCCACCCAGCTCCGCGCCCCCAAAAGATCCGCATCCCTGGATAGGACTTCCAGTTCACCGCGAGGGCCCTCCCTGCTCGGGTCGCCGCCCTGCCGCTAGCCCAGATTGTGGGGCTGCGGGGAGCGGTGGAGAAACGTACTTGAAATCGGTGCCCAAGTACTGGAAGAATACGAGGTACCGCGCACGCACGGAGCCCGCGGCCCCACACGAACCCATGGCAGGAGACCAGAGGGCCGGCGGCCGCACGTGGCCCTCGCTAGGTTCCGCCCAGCCGCGCCTGCGCGCTCACCCGCCGGAGCGCAGGGGCCGGGGAGGTGAGGCGGGGCCTGGCTTAGGGAGCGAGGGAGAAGTACCGGGGGCTGTCCAACGAACGGGCCCGACCCTGACCGCGCCGCGCCATCAGGCTCCTCGCAGCTACGCGGGAATCCGCCGCTTCCGCACTCGTGTCCTTCTTCCTTCGTTCGCTCCTTCACTCCCGCTGTTCTCGCAGCTGCAGTCGCCCCGTCTTCCCGGAGTGTGTCGCGCTCTGTCCGAATGTCCCCATAGGTTGTTTTTGCAAACATCCTGAGTTGCACCATTGGCCCGGATGCCTGGAGCAGTCGAGCTGCGCGCCTCCCGTTCCCACGGCCCGGCCCACGAGCTCCAAAGCCCGCCCAGCTCCCAGCTCCCGGGGGCCGCAGACGCAGGAAGGCGTTTGGCGACGCTCCCCGGAGGTGACAGCAAGGAGCGCTCGGTGGCGCTTTTAGCGACGCTCCCCGACGGTGACAGCGGTCGGTGCGCTCGGCGGCAGACTTTAGCGACGCTCCCCGGCGGTGACAGGCGGGGCGGGGCGGCCAGCGCCGCGGCCTCATTCCGGGCGGGCGGCCGGGCGTCGAGCACAGCGCGGGCGGGACAGGCGGGTGACCGGCCGGGGATGCCGTTTGAAACGCCGAGGTCTCGGGTCCAGTGAGCGCTGCTCGCCGCAGCCATGACAGTGGAGTTCGAGGAGTGCATCAAGGACTCGCCGCGCTTCAGGTGTGCCGCGGCTCTCCCGGATGGGCGCGGGTGGGGATGGAGGGCCGCCTTTGTGCCCGCGGCGGGGCGGGGGGTGCCAGCGTCCGGGGCATGCCGCAGTCACCGGGGACCGCGCGGAGGACCCGGCCCGGACAAAGCCGCCGTGGCCGGCCGGCCTCACGGCTCCGCCTCCGGCCCCCGGGAGACCGGAACAAAAGACGCCCCTGTATTGAACACCTCGCTCCAAGACCAGCGCGTGGGTGGCCCGACCCTTGAGCAGCCCTGTCGGACTGGGCAGTTGCGGGCATTGCCACCTCTAGGACTGTCCTCCCTGCTTTGTATTGGCACCTTCGTGCAGAAGCCACCAGGGCTGAGCCCCGCCTGGGCCCTGCAATCCAGCTTTGGCTAGGATTGTCTGGATTCCCGGGGTGTCTGCCTCTGGTCTGTGTTTTGGTCCATGTGTCCAGACCAGTTCATGGGTGCAGCCAGCTGGAGCCATGTTTAGAAGCTGAGGTTGGCATATGGGGGGAGAATCAGGTGAGAGGTTTAGGTGGGAGTGTAGGGTCCTTGTCCACTCCTGAGTGTTTCTCTTTATCATTCCTGGACATACAGGCATGTACATCTGCATGAACCACATGTCCACAGACATATATACAAATGTACAGCTCTCATTGGGTGACATTTGGCAAACAGTAATGGAATACCTCCTATATGCCATCTGCAAGTGTGCAGCTTCATGAGGCTACCCACCTCTGCACATGCATTGCTATCTTGCCCCTCCTTCGAAGTGCCAAACCATGCACATAAATGTGTGGGTGAGCTGTACCAGTCACTGAGTTGGTGTTCTTGATGCATTCATGTAGCCTGGCGATGTGTGCATGCATGTCCACCTCTCTACAGGTTCATGTGGCATGTTTGCTATGCTGCTAGACACGTTAGTCTGTTTGGGTGTGTGTTCCAGCACAGATGCACAAATCTATGCACACCTACGTATGTATCCCTGGGAGCACGCGTGCACTATGTTACTGTGTGTGTGTTTGTGCCATGCCTCTGAAACATGCGTGTTAGGCTGTTCATGTATGCTGGGTTTCTGGGGGTTTGCCTCACAATCCAAGTGCTAGCCCCTTGCAAAACCATCTCGCAGGGAGTCAGCACCCAAGGCCTCAGGAGCCTGTGATGGGAGTGTCAGCCCAGGGAGTGGCACCAGGCCCTGGGCAAAGGGCTTAGAATGATCCTGTGTTTTTCCATTTTTCATTGCTGGCTGATTGAGGGACTCAGGCACCTCATGATTCTGCAGCCAGGCTTGGGGGAAGCATGACCAGGGCCTCTGTGCTTGCGGGTTTGGACCCAGATGAGGCAACCTTACTTTACCCTAATCTTTCTGAGAAGCTCTGGATCCTCTCTCTGCCCTTGTGAAAGGATCTGGGCTTTGGAAGAACCCAGTTCACCTCTTTGCCTTCCCTCCCAGCCTGTCCAACCTGTGGGGTTGTGGTAGGTGTGGCAGCCACCTAGACCCAGTGTTGCTTCTTCAAGTAGGGAGGGGTGTATTGGGGTGGCTGAAGATGACTACTTGGACCTTGGTCTTGGGGCCATGGAAGCCTGCTCAGTGGTTTTGAGTGGGTTGTGATTTGATGGGTTTGAGGGGTCCCTTGTCTGTTCATAATTAGATCTTTCTGGTATGGGCCTTGGGGTGGGGCAGGATGGGGCTGGTGGAAGGAAGTGGAAATGAGGTGAAGCAAGCCCCTAGCCTGGAAAGGGGGGTTCCTGCTTGCGGGCTCCTGTCCTGGGGTAGGGGCTCATAACAGCCTTGGGAATGAATGCTTCATAGTCCAGGACACTATGGGTGGGGATGCAAGGGAGCCCCAAAAGAGGAGCCGTGCAGCCCTGTCTGCAGGCCTGCCCTGGGTGGGGCTTCAGGCGCTGAGTCATGGAGGCTTTGGTGAGGGGGCTCCTCCCCAGCCTCCACTTGAGGAAGTTCCTAGCAGGCAGAGAGTAGGAGGGGATGCTTCAGGTTTCAGCTAAGGAGGAGAGTGCTGAGGCACTCCCATGACAGGGTGCTGGCCTGTGAGTTTATGCTGAGTGCCCACCATGTCCCTATTTCCCTGTGAGTATGTTGATCAGCTCCTGGCGCAGCCCCTCCCACACCCTGGCTCCTCAGCCAGCTGCAGCTTTTCGCGCAGCTGTCTGGGCTATCAGGCCAGCTTAGGGGAGCCTACATTGTGCTCTAGGCAGATGGTCCCTTCTCTGTTCTGGGATCCTCAGACTCTTGTAGTGCTCAGGTCCTAAGCATTCTGTGGTAATCTGTGATGGATTTTCAGCTGAAGAACATTTCTGAGGAAGGCAGGCTATGGGAGGTTCTTTGAAGGCATAGCTATCCATGGTCCAAGCAGCTCCATTCCCCTGTCTGTTCTCTGCTCCAGGATTCACAGTCTCCTTAGTCCCTCAGGAATGAATGAGACTTCCCAGAACCTTTGAAGGTTTCTAGATGGGGTAACCTAAATTAAGGACACATTGAACTATGTTTCATGTATCCTTCAGTCCCTTCACCCAGGTTTGGAAAACTCTAGAACAAACTCTTCTTCCTACCCATTGGGATGGACAGCAAAGGATGAAGGTCTGCTAGACCTAGGTGTCTTCTCCTCTGCTGCCCCCTGACTTGTCCCTGAAGGCCTGTCATACCCCTTACTCTTCCCTTCCAGACCAGATGAGCCAGGCTCACCAGCTGAGCTGATTGTGTGAGGTAGGGGGCTGCAGTGAGTCTGGCCCTATTTCCTTATTTCCTGTTCCCGGAGGGGAAGGGATAATGTCACGTGCCCGATCCATCTGCCTCTGGCTTCCGGGGATTCTCCCTGGCTTCTCCTGGTGATGTCATTATTAACTCTTACCTCCCCAAGGCAACCCCTTTGTCAGGCTGGTCTGGTGAGAATGGGCCATGAGGAGGATTGACCCAAATCTGCCTTTAGGTGGATGAAGCTGTGTAGATTTTTTTATGTTAAGGGAGATGGAAGACTCTCTACTCACTGGTTTTAGGGCCTTGTCACTTATCTGCTGGCTTATTCCCAGCCTGCTTTAGGGTCTTCTGACTCCATGTCAGGGTGGGCAGAGTAGGATCTGAGCAGTGACAGGCTCTTCAAAAGTTGGGGTTGAGTAGGATTTCAGGGCCAACTTTGAGCTCCAGAGAGAACTGTTACAGGCACCATCAGCATGAGCTCTAGAACACTGTTGTGTTTAGTGGCTAAAGGCTTGTGTTCACAGGGTCTAGTACACAGACTGGGGGAGGGGCAGAATGTCACAGCTAATATTCGATGTGTCTTCCTTCTGTCTGGGCAAATCCAGACTGTCTCATGGGCTCTGGGTGGCTCCAAAGTCCTGGACATAGGTCCAAGTCAGGGAGTTTGTCTCTCCCAGTTTCCTGGAGGCCCTTTCTAAACAGCAGGTCCCCTGGGGAATTGCAGCAAGAGATGAAGTCCTAGTCTAACCCTATTAAGCTGACTCAGCCACCCATTCTTGTTACAGGGCAACCATTGATGAGGTAGAAACAGATGTGGTTGAGATCGAGGCCAAACTGGACAAGGTGAGGGAAGACGTGGGGGCATATGGATGATTCAGAATTGTTCTGTTTACCCTATATTCAGCATGGACATAGGGGATGACTTGAAGTGTGTCCATCTGTGTCTTGTTAGACAGGGAATAGCTTCTGTGCTAGCTCTGCATCTTGTGACTGGGTTGGGGGCCAAGGGTGAAGGCAGAGAAGGGGAGAGGGAATAGGAGGCCTAAGAGTTGGAAGAGGCAAGAAGGTCAGTGGCCATTAGCTCTCTGATGGCTGGCCATTTTGACCCTATGGGGCCATACTTACTCTTCAGCCCTGGGCCTCTTGTTTGAGACTTTTAAGTCTTGTCAACCTTTCACTCCATAGCAGAGGCTCACATGGTACCACTTTCCCTTCCCAGATGGTCCTCTGAGTGCTAGGCAGATTGACACTTTAGTGACTTCTCCCCAGTCGTGAGCTGAAGAGGGGCATCTATGTCTGGGTGCTTGCTAATGGGCCTGAGTTGAATTCTTGCTGTCCCGGTACCCTCTCCATCTTGATTGAGAGCGTATCTTCCTCCATGGCCTGAACTTGTGGCAGATCTGAATTGTCAGCTTGGAGAAGTTGCCAGGACCTCACTTTGCCTACCCTGTCCCACCTGTAGCTGGTCAAGCTGTGCAGTGGCATGATCGAGGCTGGCAAAGCCTATGTCACCACCAACAGGCTCTTTGTGAGTGGCGTCCGAGACCTGTCTCAGCACTGCCAGGGCGATAGCGTTATCTCGGTGAGGGGCCAACGTACCTATGACATCAAGGTGGGGTAAGGAAAGAGAAGCAGCCCCTGAAGGATGCTCAGGCCCATAAACAATAGGTGTCTGCATTCTACTTCAGGTGCTGCTCTAACATATGGGCAGGGAGGGTCCCTATGGGCTTGGAGGAGGTACTACCCACATGGCCAGTGTAGCCTCATCTCTCTCTGCCCATCTCAGCATGGTTTCCCCTATACTCTCCTCAGGAATGTCTGCAGAGGTTTGGAGACAGCCTTCAGGAAATGGTCAACTACCACACAGTGAGTGTCATGGGGTGCTTGGGATGCCAGGTCACTGCTTTCTTCTGAGCCTCTCCCATGGCTCCTCAAGGCTCCACCCAGGCCAAGTGCATATCTGGCCAGTTCTCAGGGAGCTGAGCTGGTGGCCATGAGTGGGGAAGGCCACATTCTGCTCCTCCTATTTGTAGGACTGGTAGCCACCAGGTCTGTAAATCAAGGTGTAAATCTCCAGGGGGCCCTGCCCTGTCCCAGACCATGACCAGATGACAGACCAGTCAACACACATCCCAGGTCTGAGGGCATCAGAGTTTTGGGGTGAGGAAATCCTACAAGTTAATCCTAGACCCCAACATAGGTAGAGGTCTCCATTGCAGTCAACCCATTTCTGGGTGATGACCTCACTAATAGGGCCTGGGTGACTCTTTAGGGCCCCGGTACTGATGTGAATAGACGCATAGAACAGACCAAAGTATAAGGGCAGAGATGGACTGTGGCCTGGGATCCAGAGCCCCAGACTAAACAAGGGGCCCCCACTCCCTGCAGGGGAAGCTCAGAAATAAACCAGTTCAGGATGGCTCATACTAGTCTGTCTGTCTGTCCACTGTCTGGTTTGGTCCAGCCTTCCCTTCTTATGGGTGCTCTAATTTATGTGTTGGGGGCAGGGATCCAAAAGCCAGGCCCTATAAGAGCTCCCTACTGTGACTCCTTCCTGCCGTGGGTGTTCAGCTTTCAGGCGGCTGCTGTGTATCACACAGATAAATGCTGGAGAAGTTTAGAAGCCTGTCTGACACAGTGTTGACCTCTAGACTGGCAAAGAGCCACATGAGGAGATGGGCAGGTGGCCACAGCTGTTACCTCTGGGCACCAACCCAGGCTGGGGGCTGCCTCCCTGGCCTCAAGAGACTAGCCCTAACACACGTAAGTCCCATGGGAAGTGTCCTCTGAAGAGATCTAGGGTCCAGGCAGAGATGGGCAGAACTGCTGGTTCTCATGTAGAGATAGATGGGGCTTTGACTCTTGGATCTGTGGGGAAAGACTCCAACAGTGCCACCTTTCCTCTATCCCAGATACTATTTGACCAGGCCCAGAGGTCTGTGAGGCAGCAGCTTCACAACTTCATCAAAGAGTAAGTGTCCAGAGCCACCTACCAAGCTCCCAGCCCCAGTGGCTCAATGCCAGGCAAGAAAGCCCAAAGTCATGTTCCATCTTCAGGATGAGGGGGCAGGGACTTCCCAGGGGGGGTTTGGCCAAGGCTTCAGGCTGTGAGAGGCCTTTGCCCTCATGCAGGTTGTTAGCTGAGACAGACAGGTCTGGGTGGAGGAAGCAGGGGTTCCATTTCAGTGCTTTACCTTAGAGGAGATTCCAGGCTGTGGATCTAAAGTCAAGGGTGAGGCTGGGGGCCTAGGCCAGACCAACAGAGAGTGAGGTGGTAAAGGGGGAGGTCTTGGAGCAGGGAGGAGGGACCTGGGTAGATAAGTAATGAAAGGAGAAGTAAATGGAAGTAAAGTAATGTGGGAGGAAGGTGCTGGAAAATGGAGGGAAAGTGAGAGATCATTGGCAATATGGAGCCCAGAATGTACTCCTCTGACCTCTGACCCCTGGCATCTATACTGGCTGGCATCTAGGGATGTACGGAAATTCAAGGAGACGAAGAAGCAGTTTGACAAAGTGCGGGAGGACATGGAACTCTCCTTGGTGAGGAACGCGCAGGCCCCAAGGCACCGGCCCCATGAGGTAGAGGAGGCCACAGGTGCTCTCACCCTCACCAGGAAGTGCTTCCGTCACCTGGCACTGGACTATGTGCTACAGGTTAGTTTGGGGGCAATAGAGCTGTGGCTTTCAAATGGGGAGGGGGATCCCCAGCAAAGGCCTGGAGGTAGGGTAAACCATATCGGTTAGATGACTTTATATAAGGAGGTCTGGAGGGATGTGGTCAGGGATAAGAATTCCTGGCTTTGCCCAGATGTGACCCATATCCAGACATAGGGATGGACTCTGGGTCCATGAGAGGATGAAGCTGACATCATGCAGAGAGCTAAAGACCACCTGGGGATCTTTAAACTACAAGCAGCCCAAGTGGACTCTGGAAAGGTGCAGGCAGGCCATGGATTCCTGGGCCCTGATACCTCACCTGTTTGCTCCTCCTCTGGCAGATCAATGTCCTCCAGGCCAAGAAGAAGTTTGAGATCTTGGATTCTGTGAGTGCTTATGGGGGAAGAATGTATGGTATGGCCTGGGAGGTGGGAGCCAGGCCTCACTTGGATTCCATCATCCCCCACAGATGCTATCCTTCATGCATGCCCAGTACAGCTTCTTCCAGCAGGGATACAGCCTTCTGCACCAGCTAGATCCCTACATGAAGAAGCTAGCAGCTGAGGTGAGCCTGCAGGAGAGGTGGCACTCCTGGATAAGGACTTGGGAAGGGGTTTTCTGCCCTCTGAATGCCCTCTCTTCACCACTACCTACAGCTGGACCAGCTGGTGATTGACTCTGCAGTGGAAAAGCGTGAAATGGAGCGCAAGCATGCTGCTATCCAGCAGCGGGTGAGGCCCCGCAGCCCCACCTCCATGCACATTGTGGGGGTATGGGGTTCCATCAGAGGCTTCCACACCCTCATCTTCATTTTCACCCCTGACCTGAGGGTTCAGTAGGTATAGCCACCCTTCCTCCCAGGCCTGTCTACTTACTTTCCACCAGGCCTTGCAACCACCACCAGCTAAAACTCTTCCCCTCAGGAATGTGCACCAGAGGGAGGGGCTACATCCAACCTTAGGTGGGCCTGGTGTGTGGAAGGGCTGGAGTTAAGGTCTGAGACCTCACTCTTTAGAGGTGTGAGCACCTCTGTAGCTGCAGTTATGGGCTCCTTCTGGGGCCTTTGCTTTACTGCCAGACAGTAGCCCCATCCACTACCCAGGGTAGAGGCTGGCTATAGGTAGGACCAGAAAGCTTGGCAGTGGTTAGAGATGAGGCCATCACTCATTCATATTTATTCTCTCTCTCTCTCTCTCTCTCTCTCTCTCTCTCTCTCTCTCTCTCTCTCTCTCTCTCTCTCTCTCTCTCTCTCTCTCTCTCTCTCTCTCTCTCTCTCTCCACTCCCAATGCTCGGGCATCAGACATTGCTGCAAGTAAGAGAGTTGCACTCTGGGGTGTGCATGTGGGGCTGTGGTGGGGAGAATAAGGCCCTCCCCCGAGGCACTTCAGCACCAAGGACACATCCCTACTCAGAGTGCCTGCTGCACCTATGGGCCACTTGCTGGCTCAGCAGGATGAGTCCAGCCAATCCCCCAAGGGAGTGGTATCAGCTATGCCTTTCTATCCTTGCCTAAGCTGAGAGCAGATGGCTAGGCTTTCCCTCTGTTGGCCTAGTCTGCTGGACAGTAGGGCACACAGGATACTCAAGTCTCCCAAGCTCCTGAATAGAGCTCTGTCAGGCAGCTGGAGCTGGCCCAGCTGGCGATGTACATGGAGCACTCAGAAAGGGGGTGGGGAGCAGCTTCCTTGCTGATCAAAACCTGCTTGTCCCTGTAAGCCTGGCTATGGGAGCCCACAGGGTCTTGGGGCAGGGGCCTTGATGGTGAGAAGGTTGCTGTGAGTAGTTATTGTCTGAGCATATGTCTCACCTTAGCCTTTGATCTGAATGATGCTGGTAGGGGGAGGGTGTCCTTCATGTCCTCGAGGTCCAGCTCTGTCCTCCCCAGGACTTCTCTTATGATGAGCCAAAAGTAGAGTTCGATGTGGATGCACCCAGTGGCGTGGTGATGGAAGGCTACCTCTTCAAGAGAGCTAGCAATGCCTTCAAGACATGGAACCGGTAAGGGCCTTCCTCAGGGAGGGCCAAGGATACAGTGGATGTGGATCCAGCTCTGCCTGACTCCTCATCTCCCATTTCCCTCATTCAGGCGATGGTTCTCCATTCAGAACAGCCAGCTGGTCTACCAGAAGAAGCTCAAGGTGTGCTGAGAGACAGGCCCCTCTCCACCTGGGATATGGGGCGGGCTGCTCAGTAGGTGTTGGCACAGGACTGAGGACACAAAAAGGCACCGATGTCCAAAAGTTCAGGGAAGCTTAAAAAGGAGAAAATGGGTATATAAGGTAGGTAAGCTTGTGGGCTATGATGATGCCGCCCACAGGATGCACTGACTGTGGTAGTTGACGACCTACGTCTGTGTTCCGTGAAGCCATGTGAGGACATCGAGCGGAGGTTCTGCTTCGAGGTCGTGTCACCTACCAAGTGAGGAGGCCTAGCCTAGGGAAGGGTAGGGGAAATTCCTGACCACCAAGCCTGACCATCCCCTCCCTACAGGAGCTGCATGCTGCAGGCTGACTCTGAGAAGCTGCGCCAGGCCTGGGTGCAAGCCGTGCAGGCCAGCATTGCCTCTGCATACCGGGAGAGTCCAGACAGCTGTTATAGTGAGGTGTGGCTCTCCTCTCCCTCCACATATGTGTGCATGTCTGTGTATTCATGAAAGGTCTTATGTAGGTAGTGTGTGTATATGCAATGTTTGTACATATGCATGCAAACTTGTACCTGAGGGGCTTTGTTCTGTGCTAGCCCTTGTGGTTGGGGAAGAGGACCCACTGGGGTGTTAAGACACTCTCCTGAAGTGCTGAGTGGCTCCTCACACCATTCCCGCAGAGGCTGGACCGCACAGCATCACCATCAACAAGTAGCATCGACTCCACCACAGACTCTCGGGATCGCGGAGTCAAGGGCGAGAGTGTGTTGCAGCGGGTGCAGAGTGTGGCTGGCAACAGCCAGTGTGGTGACTGTGGCCAGCCAGATCCTCGTTGGGCCAGCATCAACCTGGGTGTGCTGCTTTGTATCGAGTGCTCAGGCATCCACAGGTGGCCCTTTGACTCTGGGTGGGCAGGACTGGCTGAGACTGGTTGGAGCCATACCATGACTCATCCTTTCCCCCTTGCTATCAAGGAGCCTGGGTGTCCACTGCTCTAAGGTGCGGTCTCTGACACTAGACTCCTGGGAGCCAGAGTTGCTAAAGGTGTGTGTAGGGGCTCTTGAAGATGAAGACCAGTTGGGCTTTGTGGAGGTAGGGGGGTCTGGGTCTTTGAACTTAGACTAACATCCATATACCCTGTTCTCCCCAGCTGATGTGTGAGCTTGGGAACAGCACCATGAACCATATCTATGAGGCCCAGTGTGAGGGCCCAGGCAACAGGAAGCCCACAGCTAGTAGCCCCAGGTGAGTGGGGGGAGCAACCAGCTCAGTCAGGGGAGTCCCAACCTACGGATGCAGCCTCACATTTGTCCCTGGTCCAGGCAGGACAAGGAAGCCTGGATCAAGGACAAATATGTTGAAAAGAAGTTTCTGCGGAAGCCACCTAGTGCACCTACACGAGAAGCCCCAAGACGCTGGAGGGCACAGAAGTGCCAGCGCCCCCACAGCTCTCCCCATGCTCCCACCACTCGCCGCAAGGTCCGGCTTGAGCCTGTCCTGCCCTCCGTCGCTGCTTTGTCTTCAGGTGGGAGGGCTGCCAGCAGCTGTGCCCCAGTTCATGTATCTGGGTAGGACTGGGTTCAGGCTCACTGCAGCCTCAAGGAATCACCATGCCCTGGATGTCATGGTGGGGTTGGACAGGCTGGAGGCAGGGCTTCACAGGGTCACCTTGGAGCTATGCCTAATTCCTAGCATGACCTGAAGCATTCCTCCCCCAATCCTGGGCCTCAGTTTCCCCATCTGAACATGTGGCCTACTCCCTGCAGCCAGCACTTTGGAGCGCAAGTTCCGCCGGGACTCCCTCTTCTGCCCTGATGAGCTGGACTCCCTCTTCTCCTACTTCGATGCAGGCGCTGGGGCTGGTCCACGCAGTGAGTGCTGGGAGAGACCCTGCTGTCTGCCTCCCTCAGAAGCTCTTTTCCTCCAGTCAGTCAGAATAGCAGAAGAGGGGCCAAGTGAGGGTCCCCTGGAGAGTGGACAAGTTTGGATAGCACTTTCTCAAGGACTAGAAGGACAGGTGTTCCATGAAGGAGGGAGTGGGCCAGGGTGGTCCTATCATGAGGAAATGAGATGAGGTGGGAAAATTTGGGCATTAGCAGTGTTAAGACTAAAAGGACATCTGAAAGGGCCAGGGATATCTTTTGTTAATTATTTTTTGTTTGCGTGTGTGCGTGCATCAGGACCTCTTGCCTGCTACAAATGAACACTAGACATACCATTTTTGTGTTTATCTTACATGGGTAGTTTGGGAATTGAACCCAGGCAATCAAGCATCTTTAACCACTGAACTATCTTCCCAGCCCCTGAAAAGGATAGAGATATCTTAACCTCCTACTGGGGGCTGAGCCCATGGCTATCAAGAATGATGAATGGAAGTGGTGTGGTGACTTATGCTTCCAATACTAGGGAGGATGAGGTGGAAAGATTGCTGTGAGTTCAGAGCTATCGTGGGCTCCATAGTGAGACCCTGTGATGTGTAGAAATGTGTGAAGGTTTATAGGCTGTGTGTACATAGGAGTGTATCCTGTGCACTGATAGGGTGATTGTGAGCAGCAGAGGGCGCTGTAGCACTGGCCCTAAGCCAGGCTCCACAGCTTTTTTCTTGTTGCCTGGACTGGGACTTCAGGGCTTGGTTAAGACGTCAAAGACTGGCAGGCTTGGAGCCATCCTGGACTGTGCTGGGGATAGGTATGAGGTTCCCCTGGTTCCTTTGAGATGTTTCTTGGTTTTTCTCTTTTTCTCTCAGCCTGGGCAGTAATTCCTTGTTCCCTAATGGTCCTGCACCTGGGGGTTGGAAGTATGTCCCCTGGAGGGTGGATGAGTCTCAAGCTTTCTTCCAGTATTTTGGGAGGAGTCAAGGTCCTTCCACAGTGAGGACCCACTCCTCTGATCCTACAGGTCTGAGCAGTGACAGTGGCCTGGGAGGCAGCTCTGATGGCAGCTCAGATGTTCTGGCTTTTGGCTCCAGCTCAGTGGTGGACAGTGTCACTGAGGAGGGTGGGTATTTTCCTCTCCACGTTGGTGCAGCTCCTCTCCCCAGAACCCTTGGGAGTTGTGCTCCTAACATTTCCTCCTCCCATAGAAGGTGCTGAGTCAGAGGAATCCAGCAGTGAAGTGGATGGAGAAGCTGAGGCTGAGGCCTGGAGTCTCGCAGATGTACGAGAACTGCATCCTGGGCTACTGGCACATCGCGCAGCGCGCACCCGTGACCTCCCAACGCTGGCTGCGGCCCTGGCCCATGGAGCAGAAGTCAACTGGGCTGATGCAGAGGATGAGGGCAAGACACCACTGGTGCAGGCTGTGATAGGGGTGAGCACAGGTGGGGCACATGTGCGGGGCACAACTACATACTCACATGTGCCTTCCATCATTCTGGGTGGAAACCAGGCTCAGTCTTCTGGGTGCACTTGTGGCAGGGGTTCAGAGTGCAATGCGCCCTGCCAGGATTCTTTCCTGGCTCAGTCTGAGCTGCCTGGTTTACCTAGGGTTCCTTGATTGTCTGTGAATTCCTTCTGCAAAATGGAGCTGATGTGAACCAAAGAGACAGCCGAGGTCGGGCACCTCTGCACCACGCCACGCTCCTGGGCCATACTGGGTGAGTACTACGGGCCTTCCCTACTGTCACACCCCTGCCCATGCTCCACCTGCTTCAACACACCCCTCCATCCTCAGTCAGGTCTGTCTATTCCTGAAGCGGGGGGCAGACCAGCATGCACTGGACCAGGAACAGCAGGACCCATTGACCATCGCAGTACAGGCAGCCAATGCTGACATCGTCACACTGTGAGCTGGTGTGGGGGCAGGGTCACGTAGGGGGGCAGGGACTCCCTGGGGGCAGAGTTACCTCACACTCCACTCCTTCCCCTAGGCTTCGCCTGGCCCGTATGGCTGAAGAGATGCGCGAGGCCGAGGCAGCCCCTGGCCAGCCAGCCCCCTTGGCAGGCAGCAGCCCCACAGAGCTGCAGTACCGCAGGTGCATCCAGGAGTTCATTGGCCTCCATCTGGAGGAGAGCTAGGACCTGGCAGGCTGGGCAGCTGTGGGATCCCCTCCTTGGTCCCCACAAGCCCAGCCTGGAATTCCTGCATGTCCCTGGATGACCCTGGCCCCTATCTAGCCATGGCCCTGCCTATGACAACCATGTGCCCATCCCGACAGCTCCTGGAGCCCCCACTACCCTGCTCTTCCCTCCTTCTGGCTGCTTAGAAGCTCAGCCTGGGAGAGGGACCCCAGCACTGAGTCCTTTGAAGCCTCACATTTTTTGGAGGGTGCTGTGTCAGGGGTGCCCCTCATTCCATCTGGGTAACCTCTGTCTTCATGTGGCTCCTTCTTCAGGGGTCTGAGCTGTTCATGTCACAAACCACTCTTGAGGCTCATGTCACTTTGTGCCCCTCTGCCCTCAGGGCCTGTGTCACCTTGTGCCCTATGTTTACTGCTCCAGAACACTGACCTGCTAGCTAGGTCACTGTTACACATCCCCAGAGTCCTTCCTCCAGCCTGGGGCTGGTGGCTGGCTGCCAGCACCTTCCCTAGCAGGAGTGGCAGCCCACCCAGGGAACCAACCCAAGTACCTCGCTCAGTGACCCCAGCATCCAGGTTGGGCTGTAAGGGTGCTGGAGGATACAGATCTGGCCTGGGCCTTACACCTTGGCTGGATGCAGGCATCCTAAGGCCATGTGGCTGGCCACTCAGGTCCTTGTGCCTGAGGCCCCAGGCCTAGCCTGTCTTCCTCAGAGGCACTATCTCTGGTACTTGGGCCAGAGCCCCATGCATAAAGCAACTGGCACTTTCCACCTTGTGCCCAATGTTCTTTGTTACTGACTGAGTGGATTTTCTACAATGACCTCATTCTGACTTTGTCTGCGTCTTTTCTCTGTGGACTCTTGAGGACCATCCTGATTCTGGATCTGCCAGATGCTGGGGGAAGGCCCCCATAGATCTGTCCTACCCCCCTCACCAGCTTCACCCTTTGGGCTGGAACTCTGATGGGTCAAGGGGTCCCTTACTCATTTGGGAACCTCACCAATGCCTTCAATTTCCTCTTTTCTGAATGAGTCCCAGGACAGAGGCTGGGTCCCTCTGTAACTTTGGGCCCTTGGTTAGGCCAAGGCCAGTCAGCTGGTCACTATGCAAACACTGCCCTGGGAGGTTCGCTGGGCAGTAAGGTCAGCACTGGACCAGGGCCTCAACTCCCTTGCTTGCTGGCTGTGGCCCTAAAGAACAAAATTAGCTCCTTCCTCCCTGCTTGAGCTCTGCCCACCGCCTGCTCTGCCACCTTAGGGCTGGCGGGACCCCACTCCTTCCTGCTCTGATCACTCTTGGTTAATAAATCTCTGCCGCTTGCACCCACTGCCTTCTCATTGGCGTACCCCATCTTGCTTGGCTCTGTCTCAGTTGCAGGTGTGTATGTGGGAGCAGCCTTGAGCAGGGTCCCATCCCTTCCCCAAGAAGACATGACACAGACAAGCTACCAGTGGCCTGATTGATGGGCTTAGACAAAGTGACTCCTGACACCTGTAACCTCTGTTCCCAGGATCTTCTGCCTTTCTCTAGCCTAGATCATGTCCCTTGGTAAGAATAGGGGTGAACACAACTAGTAAAGATGTTTGGAGTTGGTATCTCTGGGATGCACCTATTGTCAGTCCTACAACGTGTTTGCTATGATCTGCTTTTAAGGTGGTGTTGGGGTGCAATTGGAGGCTTGTAGCTCACCCTGTCATGGTAAGACATGCACTAGGTAGAAAATAGAGTTACTGATTTTAAAAAAATATTTATTTTAGAGAGAGGGAGAGACAGACAGACAGCGAGTATGGGCATGTCAGGGCTTCCTATAGCTGCAAGTGAACTCCAGATACATGCCCCCCCTTTTTTTTTTTCGAGGTAGGGTCTCACTCTAATTCAGACTGACCTGGAATTCACTATGTAGTCTCAGGGTGGCCTTGAACTCATGGCGATCCTCCTACCTCTGCCTCCCGAGTGCTGGGATTAAAGGAGTGTGCCACCACGCCGGGCTCATGGGCCCCTTTATGCATCTGGCTTTATGTGGATGCTGAGGAATCAAATCTGGGCCATTAGGCATTGTGAGCAAGCACCTTTGGCTGCTGAGTCATTTCTCCAGCCCAGAATTACTGAATTTATTGTAAAGCAACCCAAGGTCACTGGATGCCTTGTCTTGTACCTTCTGCCCATCCATAGGCTGCCCTGAAGCCAAGGCAGGCTCTGCCTGACATACACCCAGATGCAGGCAGGTGTTAGGAACATACACAAAAGGGACATCAAACAGACACATATGCATGTACAGACCCATGTTCACACCCCAAACTCAGGAGTCCATAGAGATGGGGACACTCCAGCTCTGCCTTGTGGCTCTTCAACCTGAGAGGCTTCTACCAGGTGGTATAGGTGGGTGAAGAAAGAGACCCTGATGTGTGAGGCTTGCTCATGGTCCAGGTGCTGTTCAGCACTTCCTGGGCTCTTGGGTGGTTAGTCTCACACCCTGGGCAACTGGAAAACCTACTGCTGCCACAGGGTTAGGCTGAGGGATCATATAGTCTTGGGATTGCTCAACATGTCAGTATCTCAAAGCTGGGACGCTCAGATCAATTCTTCCTCTTAGACTATCTTTAGGGCCCCTGAGAGCATCTGTGGGGGTTCCGCCCATACTGTCCCTCTGGACTTCTGGTATCACCCTCACAGCCCTGGAATCTCTAGTTGGCTTCTGGTATGTGGGATGGCCCTGAGACAGTTCTGCCTCCCAGCCAAGACACCTGTCCCCGGCAGAGCCAGCGGAAGCCCAGCAGCAGAGCGAGGGCAGTAACATCCAGCAGCAGCTCCAGCAGCTCCAGCACAGAGAGGACAGACGAGCCAAACCAAAGGCTCCAGAGACTGCCCATGGCAGAGAGCAGCTGAGGAACCTGTGGGTGAGTGGGCAGTGAGTCCAGAAGGCCCCCCTGTGACCCACCTCTGTGCAGGGCTACCTCTCCCCACCATTATATCCCCATCCCAGGGGAGTGGTCAGCCAAAGGCCCAGCCTTGGATCTTGCCAGTCACTCACCGAGTATAGAGGTGCCTCAACTATGGTGCGGTAGTTGAGCTCCTGGTAGAAGATGTTTACCTTCGCCAAACTGCTTCTGGAACAGAGAAGGAAGTGTAAGGGAGCTGGGAGGGGAGAGGAAGGATGTGTCTCTAGGAGGAGGGGCACCCACCTATAGTTCCTGTGCCAGCTTGGGTTCCACTGGTCTCGCTCCCTAAGCACAGCTAGAATCCAGTCCTGCAACAGAAGGCTTTTATGACCACACTCTCTCCAACATCATGGGTAGGTGTGAAGGGCCATAGGAGCACTGGCTGGGCCCACCCACATGACACTTCTTGAGACTCACAGCAGACTTGGTTGAAGGCCACCGGGAGGTCCCTGCAGAGAGCTTGTAGGATGACTCCCTGAGAGACAAGACCACCAGTCATACCGCATTGTTCCTGAGGGAACTGATCCCTGACCTCCAGCCCCATCATCCCCCTCACTTGCAAGGCCTGGGGCAGCGGGAGACACAGGGGAGCCGGTGGGTTTCCAGGTCCTGGAGGAGGCGGTAGAAGCAGTGGCCTGGGATCAAGAGGGATCATTAAAGTGATAACCCTGGAGCTGGGTATGGTCGCATATGCCTTTAATCCCAGCACTTGGGAGGCAGAGAGGTAGGAGGATCACTATGAGTTTGAGGCCACCCTGAGACTACATAGTGAATTCCAGGTCAGCCTGGGCTACAGTGAGACCCTACCTTGAAAAAACAACCCCCACAAAAAAAGTGACCATCCTGGAGCCCCAGCAGTCCCCTAGGGATGAAGGACAGACTCACCCCAGGCTGGGTGCTGCTTGTGGCTGCAGTAGTGGGCTCCATCAGGCAATGGGTAGAGGTAGTAACCACAGGAGCAGGTCTCCACCATCAGCTGCTGGAAGCAGGAAACTAGGCATGCCTGAGGGGACAGTAGGGACTCAAGCTGGGGGTCCTGCCACACTGAGCAACCTGCCAGCTGATCAGGGACCCTTCCTGCCATCAACTCACCTGCATGGTGTATGAGGTGTTGTATAGCAGCCCCACTTCCACACCTTCGGTGCCATTAGTGCAGTGGCCATAGGGACTCCTGAGCCTGTGTACCTCATCCTGTTGGGTGTGGGGAGAAGAGTGTCAGTTCTTCCCACCCTACCTCTAGAGCCTGCCCCACTCCAAGGCCTAGGTTGGACAAGAGGTCCTGACTCTGGCCCACCTCTCGGATTCCAATGGTGGTCTGGGTCCCTGGCCGAATGCTGAAGCCACAGTGTTCCAGGAAGGGCGTGTGGTTGTGACCATGAACTATGATCTTGATTCCGGCCTCTGCAGATAGCAGAGGGAGGTGATCCTGCTGTACAGCCTTGAGGACCAGGCTGATTCCTGGGGAGGCCAAGGAGGAGGGATGAAGCCATCTGTCTCTTGAGCAGGGCCCCATCCCTTCCCCAAGAAGACATGACCCAGACAAGCCACCTGAGGCATGGTGGAGCCATGAGGATGAGCTGCATCTCTTCTACAGTCATGCCTCAGGTGCCTGTCAGGGATTAACACTCACCATGGGTGATGCCTGGGCGCTGTGCAGTCCAGATGCCCTTAAAGGTGTAGCAGTTGCCATAGGTCTGGTGGTAGAACTTCTGGAAGTGCCTGGAAACCCATATGCTTATCACCTTCCACCCCATCATGCCCTTAGGGGACATAGTTTGCCTTATCTGTACAGGAAGCTGTTTGTAGACAGCCTTGGACTGCTTGCTCCTGGTTTCTGGCCAGCTGGACCCTAGGGTAGAACCACACTGCTAGGTGGGGCAGAGAGGAGTGTCCATCAGCCCTTCCC
This sequence comes from Zapus hudsonius, assembly GCA_004024765.1. Taxonomy (NCBI): domain Eukaryota; kingdom Metazoa; phylum Chordata; class Mammalia; order Rodentia; family Dipodidae; genus Zapus; species Zapus hudsonius. The sequence goes on from PVHP010010503.1 coordinate 30,572, forward strand.
TGCTCACCGAGCCTGGCAGTCCTTGCTGTCATAGCGGCAGGACAAGATGAAACGGGCGCCATGACTTTGATGGCCGTCCTCCCAGGCCGTAGGCAGTAAGGCTAGGATGTCCATGTAGTGAAAGCGGTACCACTCCTGGACAGCTGTCACACCTGAAGAGTAGGCACGATAGAAGCAGTCGCCACCGGTGCTGTTACACTGAGAGGATGCAGGGTCAGTTCAGACACTGCCTGTCTTCACCAGGCATGTTCTCCCAGGGGCAGCAGCACAGCAAACTCTACTCCTTGGTGCCTGACACTCACCAGTCGGAAGCCCACTTTGTTTTGGCTGCCCAGGTGCCTCAGCCACTGCAGACGGATTCCACGATCCAGCTGGAAGGAGGGCTCATATCTGGAGACATTGGCAAGGGGGGCATCTCTACCCTTGCTAAAGTTGAACTTGTAGAGGGCATAGATATTCTCCTGGGCAAACATGTCAAGCTCATCCAGATGGTGGCGGAGAAGTCTAGGCCTGGGGAAGGGCCAGATGGTGGGGACATGCTTAGTAAGAACAAGAACCCTAAAGTTCCCCAAACATTAGATACCTTCAGTATTCCTAGGGATAGCCTTGTGGGGGGGTCACTCATGGTACTGACCCTGATTGTTCAGCCCTGTTGTATTTAGCTTTTTGTTGCTACACCAAGAACCCAACCAAAAGTTGCTTGTGGATAAATGGGTTTATTCTGGCTTATGGACTTAAGGGGAAGCTCCATCATGGCAGAGAAAATGATGGCATGAGCAGAGGAGTGGACATCACCTCCGCCACAGCACTGCAAACAGTGACAGGAAGGTGTGTCAAAAACTGGCAAGGGGAAGCTGGCTATAGCCCTAATAAATCCATCAACACAACTCCAACAAGTTTCCAATTCCAAAACTGTCATCAGCTGGGGATCAAGCATTCAGAACACATGTTTGTGAGGGACACCTGGATCACAATCCACACTTGACCCCCACAAACTAATAATCATACATTATGTAAAATACAATGTACTCAGATCAATTTTTAAAATCCCCACAGTTTTTTTAATCCATCCCAATGATATTCAAACAATCCATAATCCAAGATCTTAAAAAAAATCCATAACAGCACAGAATATTCATACTGCAAAAGATGGCATTGGGCATAGCAAAGACAAGTTGAACCAAAATAAGATTTAAAATAAATAGGGCAAACATCAAACTCTAACTCCAAGTCCAATAATTTCAATAATAACCAGTGACTGGTCTCCAGAGTTCCAATTCTGCCCCTTCAGTTCAGCTACTCACAATCCAGGAAAACTTCATCTGGTGCTGGCAGCTCTCCTTGGTAGGCATCCCATAGTCCTGGCATTTCACTGGGTCTCCACTGCAACCCACGGTTCATCCTCATGTCTCCACTGGGCTTCAACGCAGGCAATCCAACACACCTGCTTCACACTGCCCATGGCCATTTCCAAAAAACAAAACTATGTTGCAAATCCTATGACCCTCTTTTCCTGCATTTGTTACACTCCATAGTACCATTTGGGCTACTAATTTGTTAATCCAGTGGGGAACAAAGCTGTGGTAGTTTGAATAGATGTCCCCCAATATAATCAATGGTTTATTAAAATTGTTAATTGTCTCCAGGCTTCTGGCTGGAGGAGGTGTCACTTTGGCCTGGCCTCCTGGGGTCTTGCCCCTGAGGTATTTCTAATTGAATGCAAAATTCTAGGGATACATATGCAAAACAGCAGCTGGGAAAACCAAGTCTGACAATTCTGCTATTTTGTGAATTACAGTGTTACAGTATGCTTGCTTGCTTGAGGTGCTGGTGGTGGGTTTCTTTCTCTGCTTGCTTCTGTGAAAGGGAGCCAGCCTTTTTCCGTAACTTCCCCTGGATTTATAAGTTCAATAAATACTTTCCTCCCCAAAATTGTGCCTGGTTTGGAGATTCATCCCAGTGGCATGTGCCTGACTATGACAAAAGCCAACTTTGAAGAGCAGGAAAACTTAAACATTCAGGCCCCTTACTTCAGAGAGTCCTCATTCTTCCTGCTGTCCCCAATGCAGATCACCTGGCCCAATCTCAATGGTTGTCATCTCTCAAACAATTACAGTTGAACAGGCAGGAGTTTCAGCCCAGGGATTTCATTTATTTCCATGCCATCTCCATCTGCTCACACCAGTCCATTTCTACGCAAAGCAACCCTGCACACGTTCTCAGCATACAGGCAGGCCAAATGCATCAAGCCTCTCACATAAACTACATCTAAATGAGTCCCAACATTGTTCTTTCTCACCCTCATAAGCCAAACCTCACAGTTCATAGTTCTTACTGCATTCAGGTCTTTCAACTCTGAACAGAATAGTCCATCAAGCTGTACTTATAGCACTGCAAGGCATCTCTTAGGCTGAGGTTTCAAAATCCTTCCACATTCTTCCTGCAAATCAGTTTCAAAAGGTCAAAGCCATAGAATTGGGGTTCCACCAGCAATAATTGATTCTACTATCTGGTACCAAAACTGTTGTAGTTAGCTTTTGTTGCTGCACAAAGAACCCAACCAAAAGATGCTTGTGGAGGAATGGGTTTATTTTGGCTTATGGACTTGAGGGGAAGCTCCATGATAGCAGGGAAAATGGCAGCATGAGCAGAGGGTGGACATCACCACCACAGCACTGCCAACAGCAGCAGGAAGCTGTGACAAAAACTGTCAAGGGGAAGCTGGTTATAATCCCATAAGCCCGTCCCCAACAACACACCTCCAACAAGGTTCCAATTCCAAAACTGCTATCAGCTGGGGAATCAAGTATTCAGAACACATGTTTGTGGGGGACACCTGGATCAAAAACCATCACAAGCACTGTGTGGCCTCAGTGTCCTTCTGTGTACAATGAGGACAGCAACCATTCACATTCCTCAGCATTCAGAGCTGGGCCTAGGCACTCCTATGATTGTAAAGTTGAGGTCATTTCCCCCAGGGCTCCATGTCCGCTCAGCAGACCCAGAGTCACTCACCACCTGGAATGGCCTATGATAGCAGCCCAACTTAGATTGGCCTAGGAAGTTTTCTTTCCCCTTCAACCTTGGGATCCCAGTTGTGCCTGAGTGTCTTTTCTGGTAGCACTGAAAAGTACCTGCTGGGCACAGGAGTGGGGGGTGGGTTCATGGGGTTTCATCTGAGACCATATCCAGGGCTGCAGAAGTAAGATGTTGTGGAACCTACCCCACAGGCTGACACCTGAAGGCCCTTACCGATGTGGGTTCATGTCACACAAAGTGATCAATGGGAAGAGTTTGTGCTCAGAGTGCACGGACACGGCCATGATGACTGGGTAACTCCAGTACTGCTCCAGGAGCAGCCCGAGCTGCCAGTAGAGCACCCCCAGGGCACCCAGGAGTAGCAGCCCCCAAAATGCTGTCTTCAGCTGGTTCTGGCGGGAACAGACAAGGCGGATTGTGCCATGGATAGTTGCATTGGCACAAAAGAAAGTTAGCAGCTCCCTGAAGGAAGCATGCAGCTCCACCAGTCCCTCCCTGCTCCCCTCCTGGGGTGGCAGTATGGGTGGCTGGCCAGGGGGGTTCTTCCAGATGTCAGGCTCTATGCTTGCTGCTTGGGACACAACTCCATCCTGTATTCAGAAAGAAACCATTGGTAGGTACTGGCTGGAGAGATGGCTCAGCGGTTAAGGCACTTGCCTCCAGTGCCTAAGGCCCCAGGTTCAATTCCCCAGGTCCCACATAAGCCAGACCCACAAGGTGGTGGCCCTGGTGCTCACTCACTCGCTTTCTCTCTCTCTGTGCTTGAAAAAGAATAAATAAATTTTTTTTTTAAAAAAAGAAAGCAACCATTGGTAGGTACTGCCCTCTTCCTAGGCTGCTGTTTGCCTGGCCCAACCTGCATGTCCCATCCAGAATGCCCCACTGGTGACTGACAGACTTCCATTCTCTGTATCTGGAATCAAGACAATCATGTACTTTAGTACCAGTGGTACAGCCCAGCCTACTCCATCACTCAGACATGACCCCAACATAGGCTGGTCCATGCTCAGGACTGACCCTGCATCCTTCTCTCTAGGATGCCACCAGGGCACCAAGCCTCAGGCATATCTTATCATGGCCTGGAGCTGAGTCTGGGCAGCAGGAATGGCAGAACCAGACAAGTTGAGGCCAGGTGGATCTGTGCTACCATCCCTAAGTGAGGCAGAGGTCCCTGGAGAGAAGCAGGCCCAAGTGACCTTCTCAAATAAAATCTAGGTTGTACTTATAGGCACTGGGGTTCTGGAGACTCTGAGGAAGCTTGCCCTTGGGCCTTAAAGGTCTTTATCACCCCCCTAGCAGCCCATGTGGCTAGGTTGGATTAAGACTGACACAGTCAGGATGAACTAGCCAGATCTAGACTAAGGGAACATAGCTCAGCACTGTGGCCCAAAGTATAGATGAGGGTCTGGGAAAGACCTTGGGCTTCAGGACAAAATAGGCCTAGGGCCAACAGTCTAACCAACTGTGAACACCCAAGGGCTCAAAAGAGAAAGAGACACTGCAAGACACTGGCTAGCCTGCCTAATACCCAATCCTGCCCTGGAAAGCCCAGGATCCAACACTGACACTTGGGGATTATGCATGTCAGAGCAAAGCACCAGCTTTGGGAGGGTCTGGAGGCACAGACAGGGCCCCTCCTCAAGTCCCATATACTCCACAGTAGCCTGGCTGGGAACTTGTGCCAGCACAGGAACACAATAGGGGCTTCACGATAAAGACCTCTCTTCATACTTTTCTCCTGGCCATGCCAAGACTTTATAGGTGAGGAAGGATAGTGGGAGGGTCTGCGTGACAACTGAGCTGGAGAAGGGGGCTCCAGGGTGGGCTCTGAGGCAGTGCAACATCCAGGGTTGCTCAGAGATGGCGCAGGGCCTCTTTCATGCACACATGCATGAACCCATACACATGCATTCACACACACCGGGAGCCTTGCCCAGCAGGTACCAAGCCCTAACTCAGCAGGTGCTACACGACAAAGGAGAAGCTGTCCAATATGGGCTGCTTGTTAGTGGGTGAGAGACAGGAGTACTTTGGCTCCTTCCCTGCTGGCTTAATGTATAGATGATGTGGTCAACATGTGTGGCTTACACTTGTGCATCCTGCATGGTACATGGCACCTGGACACACAGTGGGACCCACTTCAGGGGCTGCCCTACACATTGTCTGGAATGTTTTGGAAGGTTCCATACAGTATGCAGTATACCTCACCAGGGGAGACATAGTCCCTTTCACTTCAGGCCAGCAGACCCAAAAGATGGACTGCCCCAATCATCACAAAGAGGACCCTACCCAGAGGCACCCCAGGAACCAGTACAGGTAGTAGTCCACTCCAAGCACCCCTTAGTACCTCAAAGTTGGGGTGTCCTTGTGCAAACACCTCCATTCTTCTGCTGACAGTGTGGTACACAAACAGGATAGTTACAGCTCCAGCAGGTCACAGAGCAGGAGGTGGCCTGAGGCTGGCTGGGAAGCCTCTTTATAATAGGCCACTGGGTGGGGGTGGAGTAACAGGGGAGGGACCCAGTGGCAGGGGCGGCCACACCTCCTCTGAATTTACCGAGAATTCTTGTGGAGGCGGAGATGTGGGGTCCCTCTACAAGGTGAGAGCTTTTCTCACCCTGAGCTTAGAAGAGAGTCCTGGGCCTCTGGCCCTGGCTGTAGTGAGGGAGCAGCAATTTTGGGAGTGGGAGAAAGAAGCCTGTGCTGGGTCAGGACCTCCTTGGATGTTTCATCTGCTACACTGAACCTTGGAGCTCAGACTTGGGCTCTAACCAGGCTGGGAGGAATGCCTGCTTGCTACCTTTGCCTGGCTCATGCCTCCACCACCAAACACAGATATTTGTCAAGAGACATGGGGGTGGGGAGGCTTTACTTTCTGAACACATGTAGTTTCTTGGGACTAGTCACTCTGCCTTTGGGATGGGAACTAATTGTGGGAATAACTTGGGGTCTTGGTACTCTGAGGCAGTGGGGACTCACCCTCCCCAAAGCATTGAGTATACTGCACACTGGGACCATGCCACATGCTAAAGGTTCATTCTAAAGGCCAGTATGCTGAGGCCACAGCATACATGAAGGCCACACGTACACACTAAGACCCCATCCCACACTCTAAATCACACAGTGGGTATGTGAGGCTGAAGGCAGGCTTACGAGATGCTCTGACCTTGTAAGACTCTCAACTATTCCTGTCTCTACTGTGGAACTCTGCATGTCCCAGGATGACCTTGTGGCCTTATCATGCCAAATGATCACCCCTCAACCTGATTTGAGGGTAGGCTTAAGCCCTGACATCTCCTACCTAAGATGGACTCTGGGTTTTCTGATGCTCAAACTGGTACTGAGGACCTTGGCTGGGCTGGGGCAAGGAGTACCCATCCCCACTGTATCCTGCTGGCTCCCAGTAGTGATGAGGTCATCAGTCCCATAGCTCTGGAAGCAGGTAGTGGACATTGATGTCAATGACATCCCAGAAGAGGGAAGTTATGCTGAGGAAGAGCTGGCCTTGAACTTTGCTGGCTGGGTAGGAATCATAGCTTTGTCACTCACCAGGCCTTGCCCAAATTACTCAACTTCTCTGAACTTATTTCCTCAAGTGCAGAATGGGGATGAGGTAACTTTTAAGCCTGAGGCTCAGAAGTGGTGCTAGCTGATGTAGCTAGTGAGAGACCCCAGACTCAGCACTGACCTCAGCAGGTTCTTTCACACCCAAGTCATGTACCTTTGGGAGTTTGGGCCGTGTGAATAAACACATTGCCACGTGACTACTAGTAGCAGAAGAGGAAGGGCCTGGGCTCTCTGGCTTACCTGAACTGGGCCAACCCCATGTCTCCCAGCATGGCAGGGACTGCAGAAGGGAGTGTGGGGAAAGGACCTGGGTTGGGGACAGGGGCATGACTTCAGTGACCCATGTCCCATAGAGCCTGAGTCAGAGATCACCTGTAGTATCACTGTCTTCCAGCTCAACCTTCCTCATCTCTTCCTGGGAAACCCCCAAGAGACTGCCAAAGCCCAAGGAAGACACCAAATGGTGAAAGGGTCAGCTCTGTTTCCTTCACCTTACCTGGGCTCCAGAGCACATCTCGTTCCTGGCCTGTCCCCCATCTTCTGCCCCCTGTATCTCCTTGTCCCATGCAGGGGATGCTGGTTGGGTTAGCATAAGGGTATTCTCAGCCTCTGACCTTATAGGTTATAGGAGTCCTGTGGTCACTACTAACTAACTGTATGTTGAAGACGTGGAGAATGATGAGAGAGAGAGAGAGAGAGAGAGAGAGAGAGAGAGAGAGAGAGAAGTAGATGTTGCTGGTCCCTCAATGCAAGCCCTCTACCCTCTTTAGTAAGGACACTGGAGCACTAGCTACCATTGCCCTCCAGCCTTTGAAGTAACTGGTCACAACAATAACTAGGGGCAGGCAGTGACACAGTGTCCCCTTTCAGGGGAGACTATGGGTGCCTGGTGTTTCATGGGATCCCAGACTCAGTTCCTCCTCTGGGAGCTCCTCACAGAGACATCTCAGAGTGGGTCCTGAACACCAGATATGAAGCTTCAAATCAGGATTCCTGGTGGGGGTACTTTGGGGCATCCTTCCTGGGCTTGGGGGTGGCCTGCCTGAGGTCTCTGGACTTATATGAGGGGCCTCTTCAAAGAGAGGTCTCTGCTCTCAAAGAGACCCCTTCACACTGATTGAGCTGGGACAGGGTCTTGGGACAACACAGACCAGGTATTGAGTTCTATTGACCAGAAAGTCACAAATATATGTGTACTACTATAGCTTACTGACCATGGTGGCTGATAGATGGACACTTCTGGGTTCTTCTCAGGCCTGCAGCAGGAAGCCAGGCCCCAACTAAGGTGTCTTTGGTGGGCAAAGCCACTGCCCACCCTCTACCAATAGCCACTACTGGACTGAGGATGTTGTGTCTCAGTTATCAGTTGTCAATGGTCAGTGTGTTGACCTATGGCTGATGCTGAGGGGCAGCTGAGGAGTTGGTGAAGGATGACAACTTGGGGTTTGCATCCCAGCTCTGTCCTATACAGCTGGGTAGCCAGGCATTGCAATGTTCTTGGTATAGGCCAATGATGGACCCTGCCTCACAGCTCAAACCTACCTCCCTGGGGCAGTCTGGGGGCTACACCCCTAATTTCAATTGGTCCAGTTCTCAGCTGCTTCTTAAGGGAGGGCATGGGCTGTGGGACCATCTAGGCCTTCTCTCCGACCTCAGTGCCACCAGGCCCACCTGGCCCTCATCTTCATGTCCTCCTTCCAAAGTGGAGCAAGAAGGTAGTGACTTGCTATGTCCAGCCTGTCTTCTTGGAGCCCAGGCAAACAGTTCAGCAGGCAAATGGAGGGGGAGGGTGCTGGGGTAAAAGCATGGGTCCCTGTGAATGTGACATGCATGTCACCAACATGAGAACAACCATGAGCACCCCAGGAATTTAGAGGTGAGAAGTGTGAATGTGGGGGCTGGGCATCTCCTATCAACCTCTCTCAGCCCAGCTTCCCCAGCTGTCAGGAACCAAAGCAGCACCGGGGAGCTCCAGCCAAACAGCAGCGGCCAAGTGTCCAAGCTGCGCTTTCCCTCCCCAGGGCCAAGGAGGGGACCGTGGGAGCGGAAAACCAGCCTCAGTGCAGTGTCCCTGGGTATAATGACCCTATTCATGGGCTGGGTGGAACGTTCGGTCAGGAAACACTGGAACTATTTTTACAAGGATGGCTGTCCCCAGGGCAGGGGAGGGGGGCCGTCGTGGGACTGGCGGGCTGGCCGCGCCTGTGGCCGCTCTGGGGTGGGGGTCTTCAGGGCTGGGGCAGCCGCGTGGACCTACTGGAGAACGACACGGCCCAATGCTCTCACGTTAGGAGAGGACAGAGTGGATTCCGGACTGGAAGGTGGCGGGCGGCAGTCTGAACTCCAGTCAACCTGTGTGCCTGGCTTCCCGAACCGTGTGTGGCGAAGGGAGCACTGCAGGGTCGGTGTGTCCACTCACAACTCCGGGGACACGGGCCAGATAGTGTCGAAACACTGCCCTCCAGCCTGGGTGACCCACCTCGGCCCCAGACAATGCGCACGCGCCGACCGCTCCACCCTGCGCACCCGCAGGATGCAACTCGACCAGGCCGACGAGACGTGGACCATAGAGCCGTCCTCCAAGCTGCCTAGATTAGTGGCTTCCGCCAGCCAACAGCGCACCGGAAGCGGAAGTGGCACCAGGACCCGCCCCTCGGGCAGCCATCTTGGAAGCTAAGCGGCGGTGGCAGCGGCGGCCCTGCTGCGGGTGCTGTGGGCTCGGTCCCGGCGCGGGTGCGACTCTCCGTCCGCGGGCATTACTCTTTCGCGCCCTGCTCCGGCCTGGATCACGGCGAGCCTCAGCGCGGCGGCGGCCCACCCGCGGCCCTAGGGAGAGGTGAGCGCGCGCGCGGGTCCGCGGAGCCTCGGGCCGCTTCTCCGCCCCCCTGGAGCCGGCCACCGCGGCGGGCGGGCGGGCGGGGGCGCGGAGCCCCGGGAGCTCCGCACGGCCCTTCCCGGTCGCGTACGCCGCCTTCGGGGCCCCGGCCTGGAGCGTCCCTGCGCCAACCCGAGGTCGGTTACTGCGGACGCCCGGGGCCCCTGACCGGGGATGACCCATCGTCCCGGTCGGGGACTCCCACGAAGGTTCTCCCCCTCGATGGTTGCTACACGTGACTACTTGGGGGAGGAACCAGGGTGATCTTTGTAAAGGTACCGTGGAGGCCGCGTTGGGAGGTGGCCGCCGTTGAGTGCCCCCTTCCTACTGAACAGTTAGAATCCCAACAGAAACGAGCGTGCCGGGATTGTCCCGGCAGCCAGAGCGGTACCTGGGTTCTCTACAGGTCTCAGTCCTGTGTCCACCCTCTGCTAGCTACATACATGATCTCCGCCAACTCCATTTAGTAGGTGTGTGTTTTACTCCCGCTGGGCATAGTGGCCCATGCCTTTAATCACAACACTTGGTAGGTGAGGTAGGAGGTCAGTCTGGGCTAGAGTGAGACCCTGCTTCAAAATAAAAGGAAAAAGTGACAACAAAAAACCCCAGTCAAATCCAGTTCTAGTTAGACCCAGATAGGAGTCAGCTAAAGAGTGATAAGGCCACAGCCCAGAGGAAGACAGCTAAGTGCATAATATGCTAATAGTAGTACAAGCATCTGTTCGTTCCAGGTAAGTGAAACTGAGTATAATTTGGCTTGAAAAGAAAAGAATTTAAGAATTTCATTTAATTGGAATGCCTAGTGCATAGTCTTCAGGCATAGCTAGATCTCGGCACCTATACCTATATATGTCAGTAAACAGCACAGCTTGGCACCCCTGACTTCAGTAATACCTCCATTCTCAGGTAGATGTGTGCATGAGTGATGAGGCTGCCTCCCTTGACCCTGGGCTTCCATCCTTTCTGTGAGTAATCCTAGAGAAGGGGAAGACTTCCATGGAAATCCAGAGCCTTGGGTGTGTCATGTGCCCTTCTGATCAGTCAGGACAAGGTCTCATGACACCTGAGCTACGTGTACTCAATAAGAGAGAGGTCCAGAAAAAAAAGGAACCAAGCCGGGTGTGGTGGCACATGCCTTTAATCCCAGCACTGCAGAGGCAGAGGTAGGAAGATTGCCGTTAGTTCGAGGCCGCCCTGAGACTACATAGTGAATTCCAAGTCAGCCTGGGCTGGAGCAAGACTCTACTTTGAAAAACCAAAAAGGAAAAGGAACCACCACCTTGGCACAATTACGTGGGACTGGAAAGGCTGGTAACTAACTTTTTCTTCACTGGCAATTTCCAGAAAGGAAAGGAAAGGGGAAGGGAAAAAGGAAAGGAGAAGAAAGAAAGAACTGTATTGAGTGAGGCAAAGGAAGGGTAGTTGGGGAAATGAGTAGTTGAATCACAAGTATGACTTGATGCAAGTTATATTAGAAGCATATGGTGGATTGTTAACCTCTGGGTGAACATTTTAAGAGAAAGAACATTTCTTGGGTGGTGGTTCTGCTTGTGTATGGTTGTGTGTTGCTATGTTTCTTACTAGGTGCTGGCAAAGGTGAGCTCCCTGGCCCACATGGCTTCTGAAGCCAAGAGCATGGGGACAATATTTTCCACAGGCATTTTCTTTCCCAAGCAGGACTATAACCCTGCTCTCCTGGTATGAGCATTCTTGGGAGGATCAGGCAAAAGACCCCGTCCTTGCTTCTGCTGAGGCCAGAAAGGTCTTTATGTGGTATGTTCTTGGGCCAGATGGAGGCTGGTGATCAAGGACAGAGAAAGAGGCATTTAACTAGGGAAATGAGGGAGGCTCCTGAGGGATGTGGCTCAAGCTAGGCGGTGGCAGGATATAGGTGCATTTTCCACCAGTCCAGACAAAACTGGGAAGTAGCCTTGAAAATGGTGGGAGATTGGTCTTTGTTAAGTGCTATAGGGGTTAGGGGGGTTGTGTAAAACTGCTTTGAGGTTTGGCAGACAGGAGAAGTGTTGCTGCTTATGTGTTTGTCTTTGTGGGGAGTAGATGACCAAACTATTGACTGAAGTGGGAAAAGATGGAGGTTCTTGTGGTTGACAGGAAAGTAATGAGATGCTACATTAGGACTAGTGTGATAGACAGGAGGTGAACAAGTAGCAGAGACTCCTAATGAAAAGCCAGGTGGACATTTGTGCCGAGACCGTGCACATTGGAAGACTGTGGTGAATACCCTGGCTGAACCCCCTCTGCAGGCCCTGGGGATACAGTGAGCACACACCAAGCTCTAGTCTTCCTGAGGAGCCAAAACCGGTATAGGGGAGATGCATCATCAGTCTGTGGTGGATAGTGTCTACCGTGAAATAAAGCCATGGGGTCATGAGTATTTACCTCTCCAATGAGATGTATGGGCATACACTGAAGAGTGAAGGTATGTGTGCTGTCTACAGGGAACAGCAGGTGCAAAGACCAAAAGCTGGGGTGGAATTGACTTCAGGTTTGTACTGAGTGGGAAATCAGAATGGAGATCATTGGCCATTATTGATGTGCCCTGATGTCTAGGGCCATTGCTAAAGGGGCCAGAGAGCACTGTGTGAGGCAAATGGGGAACAGAGTGGCAAGATAAGTTGGTAGAAGGCTTATTGGGCAGATGTAGGCTCCCAGTGTCATAAGGTGTGACCATGTCTCCTTAACTGCTGGTGTCCAGCTTCCCCTGTTCTAGACAAACTCTTTTACTTTTTTCTTTCCATCCCATGTATCCCAACATATACTTGCTATCATATTTTAAAGTAGTTACACTTTATTTTTAGCTGCAGAACTTTTTTTTGTTTTTTTTGAGATAGGGTCTTGCTCTAGCACTATGTAGTCTCAGGGTGGCCTCGAACTCATGGTGATCCTCCTGTCTCTGACTCCCAAGTTCTGGGATTAAAGGTATGTGTCACCATGCCCAGCTCCCTACTTTTTTGCCTTTCTATCTTAAATTATGTGAAAAGAGAACAAGTAAGTTTTTTTTCTGATGGAGCCATGGTAGTGGGGATACTGTATCTCCTTGACCTCTGGAACCTGGGGGGTTTCTGTATCTTCTCTTGGAACAGTGACATCAGGGGTTGCTTAGCACAGTTGGAAGACATACACAGCTGCTCTCAGGAGCTGGTACAGGCTGGCTTCAACACGCCTACTCAGGTCCCATGGAATGAAAGGTCTTCATCTATATAAATTCATTGAGGACAGGCACTTGGCTCCTGTGTTAGGTGTTCAGTAACATTGCATAGATGGAGATGTTGGGTGGGGGTGGGGCAGGTGGAAACAGAACTGGGACCAGGGCCTGATGATTGGTGGACAACAGAAAGAATGCTCAGTTGCAGAAGTTGGCGGTGAGTGAGGAAAACTTGTGTCTGTACTCTGTCAATAGAGTTGCTTGTTTTTAATAGATGAGCAGCAACAGCAATAAGAGAGCTCCAACAACAGCAACCCAGAGATTGAAGCAGGACTACCTTCGCATTAAGAAAGACCCAGTGCCTTACATCTGTGCGGAGCCCCTCCCTTCAAATATTCTCGAATGGTAAGGCTTCGCATCTTTGCTCACCCTGCATCATTGTCACTCTCCTCTAGGCTCTCTGCTGGCCTGGTTATGGCAGAAGCAGTACTGTGCATTGCCTCAGCTATGGATGGACACTAAGGCCTGTGGAGACTGGTCTTTGCAATGGACAGCATGCTAGGAACATGGAAGAATCCTCCTTAGCTTAGATGGTGGCTAGAAAGAGGATTCTTGGGTAGTCTTCAGGGCGGGCTTTGAATATACAGGGCTCACAACTGTCGATCATGTACATCCTGCAGATCAGTACTGACAGAGAGCCTGCACTTTGAGATCATCATCTGCACTTTACCATCTGAACACTGGGAATTAGCCTGTCTTGCCTAGGGTATATGCATGACAGGGCCCTGACACTAATGTCTGGTGCTGGCCCAGGCCAAGTGCCCCTAACTCTCAAGCTGACAGTAAAAAGGCCTGTGGGAAACATTTTTGCATAGTAGCTCTTTTTCTGCCGAGTGTGGTGGCACACACCTTTAATCCCAGCACTTAGGAGGCAGAATAGGTCAGCCAGCCTGGGCTAGAGTGACACTACCTCAAACCCACCCCCCCCCAAAAAAAAAAAAAAAAAAAAACCTTTTGCATTGATGGATGTTTTGTCTTGTATGTGCTGATTTTTCTTCAAATTCAGGTAAATAAGATTTAAGGTACCAAACGTTTTACAGGTTGGATGTGGTTCACCTTCCAGGCTTAGAAGATTCTGGTGGAAAGGCATGAGGGGCTTCTTGGGTAGTACCAAAGCATTCTCTGCCCTAGTGATGAAAATCATGTTACCTTGAACATAGTTGGCAGATGTGGGGACAAGTTCCCTGGATGGTTTGTCTCTTTTCTGGTTTGTGGGAATACCTTTATTGTTTGTAGACCTCCTTTCCATGTTTGGATGGTGGCCTCTAAGGCCATTTCTCCTTAGGATTAGTTACTAGGATGACTTACAGTTAAGTGAAAACACTAAAAATTGACAGAGGGAAAAGAAGTACATGTCGTGAAGTCTAGAGGAAGGCAGTTACAAGCTTCTGGATCCTTGGCCATCCACTCAAGGTGCACTTAGTTCTTTATCAGTGAACTTGGATAACATGTGAAGCGTCACCCAGATGCTCATCAGAGACTCAACCAGGTTCTGTTGGAATGATCATGTAGGCACCTGACAAAGCTCTAGACTCCTAGGAGAGTTGGGTTCAGAATGAACCATGCAGTGTCCTCTTGTCACTTAGGACAGTGGGTGCCAATCCTGGATGGCAGTGTCAGGCCTTTTGTGAGAACTTGGGCTCTTTCTCTCAAAGTTGAGAGAAGGATGGGGTTTACAAAGACTGATAAGCTGACTACTGTGTGTATCCTTCCTGTCTGTTGTGTACAGTGGACCTGTCTCAGCTATTCTGGACTAATTCTTAGGAGGTATGTGCATTGTCTGGTCTCAGCCTTTTCTGGGTGCAGTGATTGAGAGCAATGACAAGTCAAGTTATGCTTCTGGTGTGTTGTATATTGGTCTCTGGCCTACAAGTGGCAGTGGTGGGTTTTGATTATAGTTGGTTGTCCATATCTGCAGATTCCATGTTTGTAGGGTTGATGAACCATACTGAAGATACTCTGAAAAAGAAACATTGTATTGAACACCTTTTTCTGATCATTATTCCCTAAACAATGCACTATAGCATGACATAAGATATTCACAGTGTTTCAGGCATTATAAGTAATGCAGAGATGGTGTAAAGTACATGGAGAAAGTGTGTAGGTTTGTTCATATAACTCTGCCCTTTTCTATATGGGGCTTGAGCTGTCACAGACTTGATATCCCTGACAATGGCAACAGGGACCAGTACTACTGATCTTAGAACTGGTTCTTACATACTGAGGGACTGCTCTAAAGTGGCAGCTAGCAGCTAGCATAGTCACATGATCCCACTGTCTGTTCTGGTGGGAAGAAGCATGTAGGGATAACCAGGAGGGGTGCAAAGTGTTGGCAGTTGCTGGCGTTGCTGGCTAGTTTTACCTGCTTTATGCTCATCTGTTTTGAGAACCTATAAAACCCAAACACCTTCCTAACTTAAAGGCACCGCCTGTTTACCTGCATGGGGGAGTGTGTAGTCTCTTTACTATTACTACTGCTGCTGCTGCTGCCTTTTGTTTTTTTTTTTTTTTTTTGGTTTTTGAAGGTAGAATCTCTCTCTCTAGGCCAGGCTGACTTAGAATTTAAATTTATTATATAGTCTCAGAGTGGCCTCAAACTCACAGAGATCCTCCTACCTCTGCCTCCTGAGTGGTGGGATTAAAGGCATGAGCCACCATACCCAGCCTTTTTCTTTTTAAACTTATTTATTTATTTAGAGACAGAGAGAAACAGGGAGTCAGAAAGAGAATGAGTATGGGCACACCAAGACCTCCTTCCACTGTAAATGAACTCCAGATCCATGTACCATTTTTGTGCATCTGGCTTTAAAGGGGTACTGGAGAATTGAACCCAGGTGGAGGTGGTTTGCAATCAAGTGCCTTTAACCTCTTGAGCCATCTCTCCAGCCCCACTGTTGTTTCTGATCCTAGGTTGAGCTCTGGGTAAGGACTTTGGCTTGGGGAAAGTTGTCACAATTTGTCCTGGTGCTTTCTGCTCAAGGAAAGCTGCTCTGAGGCCATTTCTGGTTCTTCCAGAAGCATCTAAATGGGGGGGGGTGACAAAAACAGGGCCAGCATCAGATTACCAACTGTGCCCTCTGGCCCATGTACATGATATAAAAATACCTGTGTATATAAATTACTTGTTTGTTTTGTTTTTCAATGTAGAGTCTTGCTCTAGCCCAGGCTGACCTGGAATTCACTATGTAGTCTTAGGGTGGCCTCAGACTCAGCACCACACATGGCTAAGCTGCATATTTTTATGTGCAAGTTTTCCAGTAGTCTTTGTTGTTTTTCTGTTGTGTTTTTTGAGACCTTGAGCCAATTGTGGCATTCCTTGTGCTTCAGCTTTCCCAGTGCTGGGATTATAGGCATGAGCATCATACCTGTTTTAAAGACAGTCTTATGTAGCTCAGGCTGGCCTTACTCAATATGCTGCCAATGACCTTGAACTTTTGATCCTCCTGCCTCCACTTCCTGATCCCTGGGATTACAGGCATGTACTACCACACCCAATTTTATGCATTGCTGAGGATCAAATCCAGGGACTCATGCATGCACTCTGCCAATTGAGCTACAGCCTCTCCCCTCAATCCACAGCCCTTTCTGTGGTGTTTTTGAAAAAGGATCTCACCATGTAGTCCAGGCTGGCCTCAATTCATCAGTGCCTCTGGCACATCTTAATGTGGTGTGAAATTTAAAATTTTTTAATGGATTCTAATGACCACAGATGTCTAAAGTCTGACATGCTGTGCTGTGGAAGCAACATACCTCATGTATGGGCTGGGAAGATGGCTCAGTGGTTAAAGGCTTGCCTATGAAGCCTGCGTTCAATTCCCTACTACCCACATAAAGTCAGATGGACAAAGTGGCACATGCTTCTGGAGTTAGTTTACAGAGGCTAGAAGCCCTGGCACACGTTCTCCTCACTTCAAACAAATATTTTTTTAAAGTACCTCATTGAGCGAGGCATAGTGATACACGTTGCTTTTAGTCTCAGCACTGGGGAGGCTGAGGTAGGAGGATCACAGTGAGTTCAAGGCCAGCCTGGGGCTACAGCCCTTGGCTAGAGTGAAACCTTGCCTTGAAAAAAAAAAAGTACCTCATGGAAGGGCTGGAGAGATGGCTTAGCGGTTAAGGCACTTGCCTCCAGTGCCTAAGGCCACGGGTTCAATTCTCCAAGACCCACATAAGCCAGACCCACAAGGTGGTGGCCCTGGTGTGCGCTC
>PVHP010010504.1:0-47501 GCA_004024765.1 Zapus hudsonius
CGCACTCCTCCCTTTTCCTCTCCTCTCCTCTCCTCCGCACTCCTCTCTTTTCCTCTCCTCTCCTTTCCTCTCCTCTCCTCCGCTCTCCTCTCTTCTCCGCACTCCTCTCTTTTCCTCTCCTCTCCTCTCCTCCACTCTCCTCTCCTCCGCTCTCCTCTCCTCTCCCTTCCCTTCCTCTTCCCTCCCTTCCCCTCTGCTCTCCTCTCTCTTGTCCTTTCTTCACTGCCTGTCTCTTTTTCTCTGTCTCTGTGTAACTCTCTCCCTCTCTATTTTTTGTACTTGGTATCTATCTGTCTCTTTTTACCTGTTTTCCTCTCTATCATTCTCTCTCTCTCGCTCCCTCTCTTGCTCTCTCTCTCTCTCTCTCTGTCTGTCTCTCGTCTTTTTTTTTTTCTTATACGCATACATACAGTTCCTTCCTGTTTTCTGATTGGGAATACCATAGTGTCAACTTACAGCACTTGCTGCTTACCTTTTTAGGTAACATAGTATCCCTGGAATGGGGATCTCCAGGAACTTGGGGCAAAATGTCTTGAAATGACAAACTTTTTTGTGAAACTAGAAAATCAGACATTATAAGAGGGGTATAGGATTTTTTTAATCCTAAACAGTTCTTATATGGCTTGTATTTTCTAGAGCTCATCTTTGTGACCAAAATGCGCTTGCTGTTGCGAAGGAACAGGTTCTAAAGGTCAGGAGACAGAAGACTGGCTTTAATGTCCAGGGCCCCTAGGAGCCTGGCTGGCACTACCACTCCTGAAATGTAGTCCTTTCCATTAACCACTAGAGGGCAGAGCTTGCCTGCTCTGGAGCCATAAATCTGAAACCTGCTAGGTTCAGGACTGCACCTCTTTCCAGACCTTTAGAGGATGTTGATTTATTTAAATCAATCAAACAATCAAAGCTCATGCAAACCCAGAAAAACATGTCTTCCTGACTAAACTCAAGAGTCGAGTCAGGTGGTTCATGCCTATAATTACAACACTCGGGAGGCCAAATTAATAAGATCACCATGAATTTGAGGCCAGCCCCAGCTAATAGTGAATTCCAGGTCAGTCTGGGCTAGAGAACCCTGCCACAAACAATAATAACAATCACAACAAGCCAACAGAGAGATTTTCTGTTAATGATTGTTTGCCACTCAGTCTTGGGTACATTCCTAAAAGGGCTTATAGTCACCAGAGAAGCTAGTTGAGAAACAATGAAAAACTGTTCTTTACATTATATTTTCTGAACCTTGGAGAAACTTTTTGGTTTTACATCAGGGTACCTGTGATTTTTTTTTGTCTTTAATATGATGCACCATTGTTTAATCTAGGTATTTCCCATCTCCTTTCCACCCCTGCCTCTTCCTTCCTTGCTAGCGTGCCTGGAAAGGACCACCCTTCCCTTACTTTTACCTCAACTGCCCTGGGCAGCGCTGCTGTGGCTCAGTGAGGAACCCTCCTGGCCATAATGCTCCCGTTCCTGCTGTTAATTTCCACAGTTCCTTCCTCACTGACAGTTTGTTTCTCTCTCTCTCTCTTTCTCTCTCTCTCTCTTTCTTTCTTCTTCACCCACCCTACTCCCCTAACTCATTTCTGGTCCTAACCCCGCTCTCTTGCGTGCACCGCCCCTCTGCTATCCCATGATGGACGCACTCACGGCTGGGTTTCCTTCTGCTTGGCAGGGCGTCGCCGCTGGCGTAAGTAGACTCTGCAGTGTCTTTTCAGTTGTCTGTCTGGTTGCGGGATGATGTGTGGGTTTGGTGGGACGTGTCTGAGGACCAGTGGTCAGTGCACATGCTCTGTCCGCTTTCTTCCTCACACCCACCTTAACACGACATCCCCTGCAGCCTACACAGGCAGATGCTTGACTTTTGGGGTCCACCCCATGTAACATCTGTGTGGCTATAGAAATTCAGAGCAATGGCACCCTGCACCCACATCCCTGCTGCTGCCCACATCCCTGCTGCCACGCTTTGGTGAGGTTTCCCCAGCCTTTCCTTTCTGCACTGGGACCACTGGACATGGAGGTCAGAATCCATGCTGGCCATTCAGGACCAGAATGTGACAAAAGCACATCTTAGATGCCAGTCCCTAGAATGTGTGTGTGTGTGTGTGTGTGAGAGAGAGAGAGAGAGAGAGAGAGAGAGAGAGAGAGAGAGAGAGAGAGAGACAGTTCCTTCCAGGATAATTCAAGGAAAATGAAAGTCAGATTTGAGAGGAAATGCAAGAAGCAACCTAGATATTTTTTATTTTTTAATTTACTAAATGGGAGGATATCAGGGCCTTCTGCCACTGGAAATGAACTCCAGATGCATGTGACACTTTGTGCAATTGGGTTTACATGGGTACTGGGGAATCAAACTTGGGCTGTCAGGCTTTGCAAGCAAGTGCCTTTAACCACTGAGCCATCTCTCCAGCCCAACCTTAGTATTTGGGTAACAATGGGAACTTTTCTGAGGCAAGAAGCACAAGCAGTGATGGCTACGGTGAAGAGCTTCTGCCACAGAGTCTCATAATGGCAGGATGTCCATCCTCTCTCTGCCTATATTTCCTATGAGCCTCAGTGTTTTGAAAGGTGCAGAGCTTTTCTCACCCAACCCCCGTCTCTGCAGCAGTGGTGACGTCAGTCTCAGGTCTGTGCAGTTTGGTGGGAAGGCAAGCAGCAATGCTGAGTTCCCAGGGCTTCACTCTTGGCAGCTTTCTTGAGTTTTTGGAAACAGGAAGATGCAGGGGAGAATCTTCTGGACATCCAGGAGAGTGGCAGCAAATCCCTTCCTTCTGCTTTCTGCATTACAAAGCCCCAAGTAGATAGGCTTCAACAGGGCTTGAACTTGGGTCTACACCTTCCCTTTGCTAAGGCACAGTCCACAAATCTCGTATCCCTCTCCTCCTAGCAAGCCAGGAGCCAAGACCCAGGGAGACCTGGTTGTGCCCAAAGACCTTAGGAACCTTTGGGATCCTTCCTGTGCTAGAAATGGCTCTCACAAGACCAAGAGCCCACCTTTCCCTTGCTTCCTGGATCCCAGAGGAATCTGGTCACACATTTGGTCTCAAGCACAATCCCATACTACATGTAGCTCCCCCGTCCAGGATGGAACCTTCAGTGAAGTAGGAGCAGGTCCACCTACCTTTCAATCTCTTTCTTAACCTTTGCTGTTATGGCCCACCCTGAGCCAGCCTTAGGAAACCAATGCTGGGAGACTAGGCAAATTCTATTCAGCTCCTTGCAGATCGAATAGAAGACATAAGCACTAGGGGGATCCTGTCTCAGTCAACCAGTCCCGTGAGCAGGTGGAACTGCAGACAGGGGGATGCTGGATAAGGCATGTCTGAGCTAGGCCAAGTCTCCATTTGGTTGGAACATCTGCTCTCTGCAGGACCTGGAATGCAGAACTGAGCTTCCTGACTGTAAAACCCCTAATAGAATTCTAGGACACTAGGCAAGCCAGATGGGATGTGCCTGCGTATAATTTCAGTACTTAGGAAGCTGAGTTAGGAAGATCGTAAATTCGAGGCCAGACTGGACTTCATAGCAAGACCCTGCCTCAAATTAATAACGATGATGATGATAATGATGATAGAGAAAGAGAAGGGGACTGGGAGTTGGCAGTCTAAGTTCTAGCTCAATGGGGCCCTACCTGCCATAACCTGGATTTAGTCGGCTGTCCTCTGTAACGCTCAGTTTCACCATCTGAGTTAGGTGGTGAGCAAGAAAGCTGATACTGCTATGGACTTTTTCTGGGTTCTCCCTGATCTCTGAGAGGGTTTGCTGGGTAACATGCAAATTTGGATTAGGTGGGAATTCCTGGACCTAAGGGGCTCTAGGTTTCCTTCTGACTCTCATTTGGGATTCATTCATTCAACTAAGACATTTGAGTGCCTTCATGTGCCAGACCATGGAAACAAAATAGAACCTCACCAGATCCCCTTCAGAGACAGAGGACCCATGCCCCTGCATAACACACATCCAATCCCCCTTCTCTGCCCCTGGGCTATAAATCCCACTGACCCTGTGGGTCATTGCAGGGCCACCTGTGTCTTCCTGCCTTGTTTCTCAGCCCACTTCCTGCTAGGCCACTTCCAGGTAGCATGGCATTGGCAGTTCCCTTTTGGATCTGTAGGGCCAGTGGGTGGGCCCTGAGGAAGTCCCTGGGCTTCCCAAACAGCCTGTCCTCACACAGGATGCCAACATCACTTCAAGGAGACCTGCCTCCTGCTTCCCTAAGGTGTTCCAGCCTGAGATGGAGACATCTTCAGGCCCAGAGATATTGCTGGGGAGAGGCCAAAGGAAGGATAGGAGCCTCTTCATGGGCAAAAGGAGCCACTGTGAGCATTGAGAGCCCAGGCCATGGCCATGGCCCAGCTTCTCAGACAGCAGTGGGTGAAGGGCACTGTGGGTACCAGGAAGGTGGTTGGGTGGACACAGAGGGGAACAGGGTGGCAGGAGCCGAAGTCCGAGTCAGGCCTGCACCCACACCCCTTCCTGTTCTGTAGGAGCCTCCCAGTGAAGGACCTGGCTGTGGACAGTGCCTCCCCTGTGTATCAAGCTGTGATCAAAAACCAGAGCAAGCCCGAAGATGAGGCTGATGAGTGGGCACGCCGGTCCTCCAACCTGCAGTCTCGTTCCTTCCGCATCCTGGCCCAGATGACAGGGACAGAATTCAGTAAGTGAGAATGTCAGGGTGGGGCCAGAAAGAAGTGATGCAGTGGGGTCCTAGGTCCTGCTGTCCACTCGTAAGACCCACAGAAGCTAAGGAGTCAAGCCACCTGCCCTTGAAGATGAACTGACTGTTGGACAGTTAGCAGCTGATGGAACACGTTTGGGTACCTACGGCCATTCAGTTATGGTGGCCTTCCACTCAAATCTCGGGTATCAAGCTTGTCACTCAGTTTCCAGGCATGACTTCCCAGGGTTGGTTGGGAGAAGACAACCTTGTAGGCCATGCTCTGGCCCCCTCCCTCCCAACTGCACAGTGCTTTCTCATCCCCCATTGGAAGCCTGTCATGCACCCTCTCCACATTTGACAGCAGGGGTACAGGAAGTGAACAGGGCCTGGCTGAATCCCAGGGACTCACTGTCAAAAAGCTTCAGTGACTTTTCTTTCCCTATGTTCCCTGTGAGTCTCCCTAACCAGCTCCTTTCTGCCCACAGTGCAAGATCCTGATGAAGAAGCTCTGCGAAGGTCAAGGTAGGTCCCTAGACTCCATGATGTTGCCCTCTCAATCCCATCCCTTCCCAGGCAGTTCCAGCTCACATGACCCATGGAAGGAACCTCTCAAGTTCATGTGTTTGGAAAGCCCAGCCCTCAAAGGGCTCCAGCAGATTCTGGCTGAGGTGGCTTTTCTGAGTCAGTGAGGTGGGTATAGGAATGAGGACTTTAGACTATCCTGGCTCCATCCCTGGGCAAGGGCAGGGCTGCTTTGGCCTTCACTGGGCTATGGAGAAGGAGGGCATCTTTCCCTGTGAGGGCAGTGGGGCCAGTGCCTTGCCTGCCCATTCACCTCCAGAGCCTGTCCCTCTGTGAACCTGAGCTAGGCATTAGAAGCAGGTACATGGAGGGCTGTGCTGGGCACAAACGCCTGGCTTTTGGGCTCACCTGTCCATACCTACATTGAGGCACCACGTCCATAAATTGCTCAAAGTATAACAGCTGCTTCAAGGAAGGACAAGCCCCCCCCCCCAAAACGTGGAGAGACTTGTGCAGGAAAAGGGGTCTCAGGTCATGGTCCCATGGTCCATAGCAAGTCTGAGGCCAACGCCATTCAACTATCATCTGTACCCCATCAGGAGCTGTAGCCTCGGGTATGAGGGGAGCAACTCTAATTTGAACCCACTAGAACCTGTGAGGGCCTTCCATGGTGAGGCCAGTGTGATTACATATCCACTTCCGGTAGCAAGTATGTTGTCTTGCATGCTCTTCCTGGGATAGTCTGCCTGGGGCCAGTGCATCCTGTGGTGGCCTCTCTGGGAGAGTCAGGGGCTCAGAGGCATGCTGTGCCTTGAGCCAAGCTTTGTGTATGTACTAAACTGCACATGGTGGCCACAGGACTTGAGAACAGCTGGGACTCCACATGGATTTTATTGTTGAACCTATATTTTTGTCTACCCAAGTTGCTCCCACTTTTCGGCTGGACATTCAAGCCAAAGTGTGTTCCTCCCAGCCCTGCTATGGGTGACATGCTGTTCTAGAAATGTTCTTAACCCTTTAGTGCCTGCAGTGGATTAAACAGTGCCAAGAGAGATATGTAGGATTTAGCTTAAATGTGGAGAGCCAGCTGTTATAAGTGTGGCTGAGTGCTAGGCCCTCAGCTCCTCCCATGCTTGGCTGGCCCTACATGCTATTTCTGTTCATCCCACCCTTCCTCAAATAGCTGCCTCTGGAGAAATACAGTCTTACCCAAAGAGAGGGGACCTTACATCACCCCCCACAGTAAACAGCTTAGGCACTCCAGGTTGCTTTCATCAGAAAGTGGATAGAGGATCCTTTTGCTCTCTTTCACAAGACACGGAGCCCTGCCTTCATGGCCCTCTGCCACAGCTATCTGGTCATTTTATGTTCCTCTTTTGTTCAGTGTGCACACTAATCACTCTAGGCTGTGTCTTCTTGTCAGCCAGCTATCCCTGGAAGGGACTGGTGGAAAGAGATCTGGTTTCCTATTTCCTCTTTCCCCTAGAACATTAGCTGGCACTGCCATAGGACTTCATCAGAGGCAAATCTGGAAAAGGGCCCACTAAGAAGAGGCTACTGCCTGCTTCCTCCCACATCCCAAGAAGCCCCTCCCCTAGGATCTAAGTTCCTATGGGGAGACTCTGGGGTATGGGGGATTACAGAGTGCAAGCCTCCTGGCTCTGCTCCCTTTCCCTGGCTTTAATTTCTCCAGGGTTATCTTCATGGGCAGAGACTTCTTGTCTCTGAGTCTCAGCAGACCTGGGCAGAGGCAGGTGTTGCATGCACCAGGTCCATTCTGCTTGGGAGTCAAGCTTCAAGGATTGTCTGCAGTCACTAGTCATGATTTGGGCCCAAGGCTCACCCAAGTGGCCATGGAAGCAGAAAGGAGCATGCTTGTCCCTTCTGCCCTGGCTACAAACTAGTCAGGAAGCTGGCTTCTTGGGGGTGCTGAGGCACACTTGATCCACCCCAACTCAGGACTGGATGCTGGACTCTCGGACCCTGCTAATCCATCTTGTGGGCTGAGGGTGGCTACCACTGGCTCTTCCCTCTTTTCATATTAGCTCCTAGTAGTCTGGCATCCTAGGAAGTCTGAGAGCCACAGCTGGAGACATGGGGACATCCAAGTGTTATAGTCTCAGTAGCCCCAGTGGTCTCTCTTCCTTTCTTTTTCTCTCTCTTTCTCTGTCTATCTCTCTCTGTGTCTCTCTCTCTCCCTCTTCTCCTCCCTCCTATGCCTTTCTCTTTGTTCTTTCTTTTCTTCGTCAAGCCAGGAATTCCAAAGCTGAGCCAATAGAGCAGGTGCACTGGGTCCACTGACGTTCTAGGCCTGTCCTTTACCTGGTTGTTACTGAGCACTGATGACAAAATGTCATGCAGCGTCACTGGGCTTTGCTGGAACTGACAATTTACTGACAACTGGTTGTGTCTAATTTTGCACCCTGGTCCTAAGGTATTCTCTATGGGGTGGTCATGATGGCTTGCAGGGCCTTTGCTCAGTCTGCCTTCTCCCATTTACCATGACCTTTGTAGCAAGGGAAGACACCTAACACTTAGTTGCTGCTTCTTTGTGAACATCTCTAGACCTCAGGGTCCTTCTGGCATGAGGAAAGATTAGACTAGACCAGTGGGTTTCAATTATGTTAGCAACAAACCCCTTTGGCCAAACAGCCTTACAGAGACAATGGTCTTGGGAAGACTGAGAGTATGCTAGGTCATGCAGATGGGAAAGTGGAGCTCTGCAAACATGGGGACATGTGATCAGGACCTGGTGACTGTCACTATGCAGAACTGTAAGACCAGCATTGTCACATTTCTCATCTTTAACTACCTCATCCTGATTCTTGCATGCTGGCAATTTTTCAATCACACTTTTCATTTCAAGGTCATTCTAATCCTCTTGCAGTTGAACCCTCTCCCTGCCTCCCTGTTTCCAGTGATAGCCTCTGCAAACCCATATTACAATATCACACTGATAGAGCTGACATTGCTACAATCAAAATGCAAAACTTTCTACCCCACAGGGCTATTCCACGTGCCTGGGTACAGCCATGATTACCCCATGGCCCATTCCCTCCTAGCGGCTGGTGTCTGTTCTGCATTTCTATCACCCTGTCATTTCCAAGAATATTCTACAGACAGATTCATACAGCATGTAGTCATGTGAGGATTGGGTTTTTAAAAAATATTTTATTTATTTATTTGCAAGCAGAGAGAGAGATATGGAAAGAGAGGCTATTTGCCATTGCAAATGAACTCCAGATGCATGTGCCATTTTGTGCATCAGGCTTTATGTGGATATTGGAGAATTGAACCCTGGTCCTTAGGCTTTGAAGACAAGCACCTTAACTGCTAAGCCAGCCCAATACTGTTATTTTTTAATTTTATTTATTTATTTGCAAACACAGAGAGATAGAGAGGAGAGACATATAGGGAGAATGGGCATACCAGGGCCTCGAGCCACTGCAAATGAACTCCAGATACAGGCACCACTTTGCTTTACCTAGGTACTAGGCAATTGAACCTGGGTTGTTAGGCTTTGTAGGCAAGTGTCTTAACCATTAGGCAATCTTCCAAGCCCAAGGATTGGATTTTTTGATCAGCATAATTCCCTCAAGTTGTTGAGCATACCAGTACAATTCAAAAATCCAAAAGTCTGAAGTGCTTCAAAATTCAAAACTTGCCGGGCGTGGTGGTGCACGCCTTTAATCCCAGCACTCGGGAGGCAGAGGTAGGAGGATCGCCATGAGTTCAAGGCCACCCTGAGACTACATAGTGAATTCCAGGTCAGCCTGGACTAGAGCGAGACCCTATCTCGAAAAAAAAAAAAATCCAAAACTTCTTGAGCACCAAGATGACACCAGAGGTGGAAAATTTCACACCTAATCCCATGTGGTGGAGTTTAGTAAAAATCTAGGTGCCAAGCTGCGTGTAGCTCAGTGGCAGAGTGCTTGCTTAGCATGCTTGAGACCTTGGATTCAATCTCTTAGTATCGCTGGGGGAAAACAAAGCTAAACACAGGTGCTGTTTAAAAAATTCTTTCTTTGGGCTTGAGAGATGGCTCAGCGGTTAAGGCACTTGCCTCCAGTGCCTAAGGCCCTGGGTTCAATTCCCCAGGACCCATATAAGCCAGACCCATAAGGTGGTGGCCCTGGTTCTCTCTCTCTCTCTCTCTCTCTCTCTCTCTCTCTCTCTCTCTCTCTCCCTCCCTCTCTCTTTCTTTCTTTCTCTCTCTCCCTCTCTCTCTCTTTCTTTCTTTCTCTCTCTCTCTCTTTCTGTAGCTCTCTGCTTGAAAATGAATAAATAAAATATTTTTAAAAATTCTTTCTTGGGCTGGAGAGATGGCTCAGCGGTTAAGGCGCTTGCCTCTAGTGCCTAAGGCCCCAGGGTTCAATTCCCCAGGACCCACATAAGTCAGACCCACAAGGTGGTGGCCCTGGTGCTCTGTCTCTGTCTCTGTCTCTTTCTCTGCTTGAAAATGAATAAATAAAATATTTTTAAAAAATTCTTTCTTCAGCCTTATGTGTGTCAAGTGCATATTAATATAAATGAAGTTTGTATTTAGCCTTGGGACCCCAAGATTATATTTATATCTATATCTATCTATATAGTGAGAGATGATAGATATAGATGTAGATATAGATATATAGAGATATAGATATAGATAGATATGGATGTCCTAAAATTAAAAAAAAAATTCTGAAGTTCCAAACATTTCTGGTCCCAAACATTTTAGATAAGAGTTATTCAACCTATATTTCATTTGCCATTTATCCCTTTTTTTGAGTAGCATCCCATGCCATGGGCTAAATTAATTTTTTTATTTTATTTATTTATGTATTTGCAATACTGGGGATGGAACTGAGAACCTGTACATACTAAGTAGGTGCTGCTTCTGAACTACATCCCTAGCACTATCTTTTTCAGTGTGACTCTGTACAGGTTGAACACTGTGTTTATGACTCCATGTGATCCCTTGGTCCTGGAGATGTAGCTCAGTTGGTAAAGTGTTTGCCTAGCATACATAAAACCTTGGATTTCATTCACAGTACCATATAAAACTGGGTGTGGTGACACATACTTGTAATCCCAGAATTCAAGAAATGGAGGCAGGAGGATCAGAATTTCAAGTCATCCTTAGCTACATACTGAGTTCAAGGCCAGCCTAAGCTACATGAGACCTCATCTCAAAACAAATCAATCAAAAAATAAAATAGATATTGCCCTTTGGTCACCAGTTTGCACCTCTGCTCTAAAGGTGTTGGATGCGCTCTTCCAAGAGGGCCAGGATTCTGGCATTGTGGACTGGCCTTTTCCTGTTCTCTCTCTCCTCCCTTTCCACATTTCTGACATTGCTTGCCTGCTGTGGGCAGTGCCCTCACCTGGATAGCTATGGGTTGAACCTCCATAGGTCCTACTGGCAGGAAGTAGCAGGAAGTCCCACCCCTCTATTTGTGTGACAGTACCACACAGACACACAGACACACACACGTGTACTGGTGTGTCTGGGTTGTGCTCAGGCCTAGGCCAGCAAGGGCCTGGGTGGTATGTGAAGTCTTCTCTCTTAGGATAGTGAAGATGAGGGATGCCATGTAGCACAGGGAAAGAGGTTACAGATCTGCCTATTGGTGTAATCACAGGGGTTAGGTGCTCTTCCTTCTTTGTGCCCAGCTAGGGGGGCAGAGACAATGCTGGGCCCACTTACCTATCTGGTTCAGTCCCAAGTGCCCACAGCCAAAGCAGCCTTGCCCATCCCTAACCCCATTGACAAGGGAGTACCCTTCCCTTTGCCCAGTCTGCTTATCAGCCCTCTAGCCAGGCTTCTTCCACATGCCCCCACCGCTCATTCAGGCAAGGCAGGGACTTCAGTCCCTCCATTCTGTCCCAGGACTCTCATCTTTCCCCATCCAACCCAAGTCTGTCCCCTAGAAAGTACCCTCTGGATGGCTTTTCCAACCCAACTGCCCACCCCTGCCCTATGCCCTATATTCAACTAGGGGAATGGTGGACATGTTCCCTAAACCCTCTTTTTCTTCTTCTCTCTCTCTCTTTCTGTCTCTCTGTCTCTGTCTCTCTCTGTCTCTGTGCCACAGGGAAAGGTTTGAAACGGAACGTAACAGCCCACGTTTTGCCAAATTGCGCAACTGGCACCATGGCCTTTCTGCCCAAATCCTTAATGTTAAAAGCTAAAGGCTGCCTGGAACCCCCTGATCCCTGGCAGGGTGGACTCCCCTCCCAGACACAGATCTGGCATGTGAGCCACATGGTGATGCTTGACAAAATATAACTGTGTTGGGGGCGCCTCTAGTAGCCAACCACAACATTTCTGCTTTCTGCCTAGCCCAGAGTTGATGGCTGGGGCCCAGTCCTACATGCTCATCACCTCCTACCTCCCCAAGCCCCAACCCTCTCCCACAAGCCAAGCATCTGCCCTCCTGCTCAGGTCCTTAGCTATAGACCAGAGAGGACATGATGGTGTTTGCTGGCCCAACACCTCAGAACCAAGGAAAACATAATGGTCACTGCTCATCTGCCCATCACCCTCAGTTCCTGGCTTCAGGCCCACACAGAACAAGTTATTCATAGATCAGAATCCTAGGAAGGAGCTATATCATGGATCCTTCTGGTTCCTTTGTTGCCCAGGGCAGCCTAGACCAGGACTCTTTACAAAAGAAATAGAAGCCCAGGGCAGAGGAGGCAGAGACCCCTTCAGGCTGTGGTGGGATCGGGTGGGCACTCTCCTCTCTGTACCGGTGTGCTGGCTCCATAGTTCTATCTCATGTACATATAAGCATGCTTTTCCTGAAATAAAAAGTATTTGAAGTGAATTAAACCAAGCCCTAGTCGTGCTGTGCCTATGTGTGTGCCCCGTGTGCCACCCTGGGAGGAGCTACAAGGGCCAGCAGAGGGGCAGAGGCAGGGGTAATGCATTCTATGCGAGGAGCCAGTATAGCTCTGCTTTCCTACTCTCTGGGTTCTGTACCCAGGCTAAGAATCCCAAGGTGAGGTTGACATGAGAATCTACTTTGGGGCCCTATGGGCACCCATGGATGGGTAGCTACCCCCAGGAGCCTCTCCTTCCACATTTATCTGAAACCAGCAAGTGCAGCCATCCTCCCTTGCCTTCAGAAGCATGCTGCAAGCCCTTCTCCCAGGCCAGCCTTAGCCATGCTCAATCCTATCCAGGAGGTGAAAGAAAGACTCCAGGGATACCCCTGGATGAAGGGGTAGTCCACAGAGATGCTCAGAAGGCTGAGGTGGGGGCTCATGGGAGGGAAGAGAAGATGGAAGGCAGACCCAGCAGTGTCTTGGTGGCAGGAGGGTAGGGAAGGCCTCCAGTTACATCTTGATCTTGGCCATCCCTGTGGCCTTGTGACAATACAGGACATTTCACAAGAGCTAATTGGGGTGACAGAGGTGGAAGAGGATCCTGCTTCTACCAGGTTCACATCCTTTCAAAGCCAATGTCCCATCCACCCACCTAGCCATCAGCCTGGTTCCTGACTGGACACATGAGGACAGTGACATTTGAAAAATGAAGGAAGTGCAGAGGCACAGTCCTCAGGACTCTCTCCCTCCTCTGAGGCTGATGGCCAGAGCTCTGTTCCCATTCCTGATGTCTGGAAACAGCCAGTCTCTTGGACAAGCTTACCTTAAGGGCTGGCCAGGGAAACTGTTCCCTCCTGCCTATTTGAGATGCTACCCTTAAGCTGCCCATCATCCTGTTCCTCCTTGGCCTCCCACCTCTTCCTGACTCCAGCAGTCTGATAACAAGGCCAGGGCCAAAAAAAGCACCAGTCTGGCTGGGGAATCCACCTGGGGAGGACAAGAGGATGTTTGCCTCCTTCTAGGCAAACTGGACTGACACACTGGTGATTTTTCAAGGACCAAGTATGGGATGTAGTGAAATGGGCTTACAGAGAGAGGAATCCTAAGGCTTGGAGAGAACCTGAACGGGTCTATCAGAGTTGATGGTCTCTGAGATTCCTGTCACCAGCTCCAAGACTGTTACAGCTCTCTTGGAGCCCATTGGTTGATACTCTGGAAAGCTCGTATTTGCTATTCTGCCTGCCTGGTGCCTTCCCAGCTCCTACAGCCCCTGTGTAGCACATGGTATGGCTCCAGGTCAGGATAAAGCCCTCAGGACAAACAAGAGAGATGCCTTCATTCAGTATCCTATGTCTTTGGGCATAGTGCCCAGTTGGCTGTGGATGTAAAAAGACTCAGAAAGGGACAACATAGTTGTGACCACAATGCAATGCTGATCTTGTGGAGTCCAGAGGTGAGATTCCCTCTGACTGGAAGATTAGAGAAGGCTTCCTGGAAGAAGAGGTCAGTGTTTGATCTTGAAGGATGGTCAAGGTTGGAGTGCATGTAGATCAGAAAGGCTGGACAGGCAGTCTAAATAAAGAAAGAACTGCCCCAGAGGCACTGATGAGAAAAAAAAAATCACAGATCCTGAGATAATCATTTTGATTGGGATTGAGGGAATTCAGAGGAGGACATGGTCAGCTGTGGGCTAGATCTAAAATCTCAGGCTATGGAGTTTGAATATATAGATAGGGGCAGAGTGTGCAAAAGTTTCAGGGCATCATTCACATAGACCACAATGCAATGAGGGCCCTGGCCTTGCTAAAAGTGACCTGCCCAGAACTCCACTGAACAATAGTCACCAGGCTGAAAGAGAGAATGCCAATAGTTTCATGGCCAACACCTGACTGGTATTCTCTCATGATCTAATCAACAGAAATTCTCTTAGCTAACTCAAACAGCATTGACATCCCAATAATGGCAACACCCCCTCCCATACCTTCAGTACCCATCACAACACCCCTCCCCATAACCACAGCTCCAACTTGAGTCCAGTGACTCAAGATCCTAAGACCTGATGTTTCTATGAGTATCATTCTCACCCATTCCAGACATACCACTGTCATCAACCCCACCAGTCACACAACCAAGGGCTACCACACAGAGTAAGGGCACAGGATTGATTAGCATATCCTACCTTGGTATATTCCAGGTCAAAGGGAAGAGAGGAGCTATAAGAGGGACTATATATCCAGGCAGTATTCTCCTCTGGCCTCCCTCTTCTCCAGGTAGCTGGGAGCATTTAAATTTAGTTTGCTTTTATTTTTTTCTTCTGGGTGTTTAAAGTGGATTATTGGGCTAGAGGTAAAGTGTGTGTGCATGTATGCAAGGCCCTGGGTTCCATCCCCATCACCAAAAGTAAAATAAAAGGAAGAAACTGAATGTATGACAAAGGCAGGAAATAGTTATAGAATCGTAGGCTAGGCTGGGTGGTCTCATGACTGGGCACTCTTTAGAACAGAAGCCAGGGCCATGTAAATTCTCTGTTGTGCTTGCTTGCTATTGCTCCCTTTTGGAGTTTCTGGAGATTTGTGGAACTTCATGCAGAAATTGACTTGAAACAAGAACCTAAGATCCTTCAGGTGGTCCTTTTATGCCTTCTCTCCCTTTTCTTTAGGTCCTGGCTTCTTGGTGTCTGCAGACAGTGGTCCTAAATATAATGTCACTCCACAAAAACCTAGAGCAGCAGGTTAATATGTGTGTGCATGGGTCTCTGCTGGTGACCTTAATTCTGACCCTGTGATCAATGGTGAATTTTCCTGTGACCCACATCCAGCTCCAACTTCATCACCTGAAATCCACGGTTCATTTGCAGCTGGGGTAGGCTCTAGGGAACCTGGTCTAACAGTGCATTGAAACAAAGGGACAGGCAGAGCTAGCTTTTGTTTGCCTAGCCTGAGCATTTTCATCACTCTTGTCCTATGAAGTATCCTCAGCTCCCTGTGGTCCACTGAAAATGTGAGATGGGACCTATGTCAACCTGGATCTTCCCATACCTATCCACCCTGTGAGGAGGCCCAAGCAACCAGCTCAACAGGCTTCAGGGTCTGCTGCTTCTTCTCTGAGATGGCCACATCTCAGGCATGGCCTTCAAAAGCAAGTTTTTTGTTTTTATTTTTTAACAGAGGGTGGGCAAGTGGCAAGTTTTTAGAGGTAGGGTCTCTAACACAGGCTGACCTGGAACTCACTCTGTAGTCCCAGGCTGGCCTCAAACTCAGGAATCCTACCTCTGCCTCCTGAGTTCTGGGATTAAAGGTGTGCACAACTGGCCCTATTATTTAATTTTTATTTTCTACCCAATTCACAAGTAGCAGAACTCTAATCTCACCAATCCATGCTCTGACTGCTCTTGTCTTCCTAGAGCAGTTCTGGGAACTTACAGAATGCCAAGGCATTAGGGTGTGGGCACCTGGTCTACCTGAACTGGCATTTTCTGGTATTCCCATCCTACCTGGCCTAGTTGGTCCACATTAACAGAGCACCCACCTGTCTTCTTCCAACAAGGCCTTTTAGATCTATGTGCTCAGAGCCCTCCCTGTCCATGTCACTCTTTAATTACATTTTAGGTACTCAGACACATGGATTGTTGAGCTATTGTGAGGAATTAAGGGCATAACTTTGTTCTCTTACCATGGATCCTACTACCAGTAGGGTTTACCATGAAAAGAGGCCCCTATGCCACGCTCTCTCCTTCTGGTCCAGGTAACATCTTGTTCTGATTGCTGTGGTAGCTTTGGTCCATCTTCAGACATTCTGTTAGTACCCGGGGTCCTTTAGAACCTACATCCCAAATTCATGTGACTCTGGATCCCAGGGCTTTCACTTTCATTCAATTATCTTATCTTACTTTTTAAACAAATTAATTATTTTCTGGACTTGAGAGGGCTCAGTAGTTAAGGCACTTGCCTGCAAAGTCTAAGTACCAGAGTTTGATTCCCCAGTACCCATATAAATAAAGCCAGATGCACAAAGTGATGCATGTATCTGGAATTTGTTTGCAGTGGCTGGAGGTTCTGGTGTGCCCGTTCTCTCTTACTATTTCTGTTCGCTCTATCTCTCTCTGCTTTCAAATTAATAAATAATAATTTTTAAAATATTTTAAAATTAATTATTATTTTAGCATTCCTGACTGAAAGAAGAAAACAGGAGTGGATGAAATCCTGTATTTGTCCATTGAACTGTAGTTTGCTAAGAAAGAAAAAATAGGACGTGCAGAAAACTGAGGGACAAACATCCCACCAGGAAAGCTTCTGATGTTAGATCTCTCCTGTTGTCTGATCCTGCCCTGGGAGATTCCATAGGAGCTCTTTCCCAACACTTGGAGGATGCACACTACCTCCCCTCATGATCCTTCTCTGCTTGCAGGGCAGATGGTGTTTCCTGCCCCTCCCCCCAAAGGTTCCCATGAGGCCTTGGGCCCCCTTGACCTGTTGTTTGTTTGTGTGTGTATGTGTGTGTTTTTGATCCTACCTCATCAGCACCCCTATTGAGCATGCTCCAGTGTGCACCAGCCAGGCCACCACCCCTCTGCTGTCCGCTTCTGCCCAGCTGCCTTCTCCTGCCTCGCCCAGTGCAGCCTCGCCAACCCTGGCCACAACTGCTGTTGCCCATGCAGCCACCGCCCCTGCTGCAGCCCTTGCCTCAAGCCTTTTGGACAGTCCAAGGTAACCGGACCATAGGTGCAAGTGCTGACTTTGGGAAAGGGAGGCAAGAAAGGCCCCACTTTGGGTTCATTTGTGGGCATCTGGTCCAGGTGGTTAGGGATCTGGTGTTTCACATGGAAGCCAAGGCCAGCATTGCTGGGTGTAGAGTGTGAAGGTGAAGTTGGAGTGGATTGTATGGGAGTGCACCAGCCATGGATAAGGACAGAGACTGGTCTGGTCACCTGCCCCCAGGAGCACATCTCTGGTGACAGGTAAAAGACAGACAGAGAGAGAGAGAGAGAGAGAGAGAGAGAGAGAGAGAGAGAGAGAGAGAGAGAGAGAGAGAGAGAGAGAGAGAGAGAGAAGAAAGAGAGAGAAGAAAGAGAGAGAAGAAAGAGAGAGGAGAGGAGAGAGAAAGATCACACTAGGTAACAGAGACACCTTGTGCATAGTCCTTTCCCATAACTCAGCTAAAGGAGAATAAAAGTCATCCATGGCCACAGACAAGGAAATTTCCTTGAAGGTGAGAACACTGAGCTAGGCATGTCAGACTGGGTCAGATAGTTTAGTCGTTAACTTGCCCACTTTCTCTCTTGTCTTTTCTCTTGATGGAGAAGTATGCTAATTCCGGGGGCACCTGATGTAGTAGAATTTAAATCTCTGCCCCAAACTTACTGTCTGTAACCTTGAGAAAGTGCTTCCTCACCGGTTACAATGTTTAAAGAAATATAGATACCCATAAGATATACATAAAAGACCTAAGTACTTTGAGTTCCTGCATCCCAGCCTGCCTTCATGGTTACCCACCAGGCCAGAGTCCAGAGGCAGGGGTCATGCCTCTGAGGCAGAAGGGGCAGGCTGGACAGATCACTCTGGAGTGGTGAGCTAGTGCACCAGCCAGAATTGGCTGAGATCCCTTACTGGCTTCCTGGAGCTCTCTAGTCAGTGTTTGGAGCCAGGGACCAGCTTTCCCGGCCCCTAGAGAGGACATATCCTCTGGGTCAGAGTACATAGGTCCATGGTGCAGCCAGAGGCCCCCTGCTCCCAGCTTCACAATGAGCCACATGGTCCATCTTCCCAGGACAGGGCTAGCAAGTGGCTTCCCCTCTTGCTTTTCCAGAATCTAGCTTCAGAGGAGTCTTCTTGCCTTCACAGAGAAGGGTAGGAAACATTACTGTTATTGAGAGGGAAGAAGCCTTCCAATTTGAATGGGGGAAAAGAATAGAGCCTGTGGGCAGTCCAGCCCCATCCCCACCCCCACTAAGGACAGGCTTTAGCACTAGGCTCCAGGCCACTGTGTCCTGGACCTGCCCACTGCATGGCACCTGAAACCCTCAGGACACCTCAGCAGGGTGAATATTTCCTTCCCCCTACCTTGCCAAGATAGCAGGGTACTGAGCAGCAGCAGAAGGTACCAGAAGTGCACTCTGAGCCCAGCTACCTCTCCTGTTTGCACATGAGTGGAGAAGAAGCTGTATCTAGAGGAGCCCCTAGCAGCAGCGAAGCCCAGCTTCAGAGTTCTCCTGAATGTCTTCAGCTTCTCCTTCCTCTCTCCTCCACACCAGTCCCTGGCCCAGGACCTGGAACTCCTGGGATGCTGGCAAAGTGTCTTCCAGGGTCTCTAACCCACTGACTTGTAGCCTTGTTCAG
The DNA here is from genome assembly GCA_004024765.1 of Zapus hudsonius. Classification (NCBI taxonomy): domain Eukaryota; kingdom Metazoa; phylum Chordata; class Mammalia; order Rodentia; family Dipodidae; genus Zapus; species Zapus hudsonius. The sequence continues at coordinate 18,322 of PVHP010010504.1, forward strand.
CCACAATGGAAGCTGGGCACCTTTTCCATCAAATCCTACTGCTTTGGTCTTAGCACAAGGATCAATTCCCTGAAGATCAAGTGGATCCAGGGGAGACAATGGCCTCACTCAACCAGAAATGGAGTGCCGTGTGACAAGACACGGGTACACGGTCCCCAGGTCTGGGAGGCTCACTCAGAAAACCCCTTAACCTTTGCCTTGTCTGGGAGTAGCCCATGATTCCTGGATCCACGTAGGTGTTAGAACCATCATCCCAGAGCCCCAGACAAGAAGGCACTTCAGTTATCTTACAACTCTGCCCAACAGAGTGTGAAGAGCCCATGAAGAATAGATAAAAGGAGCATAGGAAGCTAAAGGCTAGGGGCATATTTCCAGGGGCTCAAGGCCACCATTGACCCATTTCCCTGGACATGGTCAGTATCCCCTTTAGGCTATGCAAGATGCAGGGAGATAGCAGGACATGCTCTTTAAGGTGCTCCTTAGTTTTAAATAAAGAAAAGGGTTTCACAAATAGCTGAGATTGGGAAATACTGGGATCAGGCAAGATTAAACAAGCTGCTGAACTCTGGGAGTTCTTGGAGCCTTCATTTAACTCCCCAAGAGAGAGGCCAAGTGCATTTCCTGAGAGCAATGAACTAGGACATTATTTTTTCTATATCTCTTTGCTCCCATGGTCCCTGGGCCATGTGTGGGAAAAGTCTACTCTAGGCCACTTGATAACTAAACCCTTGAGATTTGAAAACAACAGGAATTTGATAAGAAATAAGTGGGTTTGCTGGAGGAGCAGCTGAGGGTCTACTGGTTTCTTCCCATGAGCCTTTTTTAGAACATTCTTCCTCAGAAACCTGAGACCACTACTCCCTCCAGCAACAACAAAAAGAAATTGGAAGAAGGGGCCAGTGGCCAGAAGGGCCCCAGAAGGTATGTGTGGAGGGTAGCTGTGACCACCTTCATCTCCCTCCTTTCTCCACTCTCTGCCTAGGCCATCAATTGCTCTGTACAGTTCCTCCCTGGGGTAAAGGGGTCTCCATGTGTCCTGTTGTCTGGCTGGTGCCTTTTCTCCTTCTCTCTAAAGGTGGTAGCAACTAGCCATGGGGAGTAGCTTCCTCCCTCTCTCAGACCCCCTGGCTTCTCCTTTTACAGGCTCTACCAGATCTCCATGGTATTTCTGTTACATTCTCTCCTCATAGAGGCTCCTGGAGATCAGGCAGCCAACCTGCCATGGCTGCAGACCCGAGGGACAGTTAAGGACTGCTCTTGCTATAACTCCCCCCCCTTGCTTTTAGGCCTCAAGCCTCTGCCTACAGTCCTGAGGCAGCCACCTCTCCAGCACCCACTATCCAAACCAGCTACAGTGAGGGTCCAGCTGCCCCTGCACCCAAACCCCGGGTTGTCACCACTGCCAGCATCAAGCCTTCTGTCTACCAGCCAGGTGAGTGATAGAGTGAGAGTGGGGGATGAGGCAAGGGCTCAAAGGGTCATCTGCTTCAAGGCCATGGTTCTGAAGGGATGGTGGCAATGGATGTGTGAGGTTCAGTCTTCCTTCTCCTTATTTGTAGGCCAGAGTCCCACAAAGACTGCATTTGGCTTTGGGAAACAGGTGAACAGCATCAGGCAAGAGTGGTGCTTCCCAGATCTTAGGAGGATGGTCCTGGCTAGATACTTTGAGGTTCAAGGTGAGGGAAAAGAAGGCTGAGAGAGGTCAGGGATGGGAAGTCGCTCCTCCCCATCTCCTCCATGAACCTGTGTGTGCTCAAACAGGAAGACAAGAAGCTATAATAAAACTGCCACAGACATTGAACCAATCTGCTGCATCACAGTGTTCTCTGATCACAGGTTTGGCAAGCTTCTCTACCTGTCTAGTATGTGCTTGCCTCAGCTGACATGAGGTAGCTGGAGGCAATGCAATATGGCAGGAGAGGGCCTGCTTTCAGTGGTCCTCAGACAGAATTTGATGGCCCAGTCTCTTTGTGCCCCTTGTTATTGGTGCCCAGGGTCTCCTTACAGGGATGAGGGAGTAGCCGAATATCCCTTGCTTTCCTCAGGAAAGTTGGGCCTCCTCCCCATAGCCAGCCCATGCTTCCCTCAGCCATTGGTCCAAGAACCTAGCCTTCAGCAAATATTTTCCCAGGTTAGAGGAAGGTTCCTGTACCTACAGGAGAGCTCTTGGTATACAAGCCCTGAAACTGGTCATCATCCCCTCCTTCCTATTGGATTCTGACTCAATATAGGAGGGCAGGGCTGTGTGGATTTTCCTTCCTTGTACGCACCTGAATAGGGCCTGGCATGAAGAAATACTCAGCAAAAGCTCAGTGGTAGAGTTCTTGCCTCACATGTGTGTGTGAGGCCCTGGATTTGATCCCCAGAACCAGAAAAAGAAAGGAAGAGAGGGAAGAAGGGATGAAGGAAGGAAGGAACAAATGTAATCCATGAATGTTGGTGAGGAGCACGAATCAGAGTGGACAGGGAGAGGCTCTTAGCTTGCGTTCTGTGGCAGCTGTGCACACACAGACAACAGGTCTCAAGTGTTCCCAGAGCAATTCCTTGATGTTCATTCCATGGATAGATGAGATAAGATTTTGGAGGGCATACACTTTCCATTTAAACATTATGCCCTCAGCATATTGACTTTAGAGAAAGCAATAATGCCTTTGCATTTACAGTAGTAATTTCCATTTTTCTCCCCTCAAAATTATCTACATGATTTTTTTGGCATGTGCGTAGAATGTGTGGTGGTGACACACCACATTTGGCATGTGCGTAGAATGTGTGTGGTGACATATGCATGTGTGTGTACTGATGCAGTGCCTTGTGGCCTCATCTAAGATGGCCAGAGGAGAACTTCAGGGGTCCCTCTCCATCACTCACTCACCTTACTAATTATTTCCATTTGCCAGCCTTAGTGGGGTTCCAGACCTTTGTGGCCATGCCCAGCTGTATAATGGGTTCTGGAGTTTCAGGCCCACCTCAGGCCTTTATGTTTATGCAGGAAGTACACTTAACTACTGGGCTATCTCTCAGGCCCACACACATATGATTTTTAATATATTTTTCTTTTTCTCTTTTGTTTGTATTGAGACAGTGTCTTGTGGCACCCAGGCTGGTTCCTGGTCCTCCTCCCTTCACCTCCCAAGTACTAAGAGTGTCACCACATCCAGTCTTTAAAAAGTGGTTTTAGGTTCACTTCCCAAATACCTCTTGCCTTTCCCCCATACACAAACTCCTTTATCAACATCCCATAACAGCACATATGCTATTTTTGCATGTGGTAAACTGATGTAGAGAGGAACTTACAGGGTTGTTTATGAAACAATGAGGTGGATCTTTCTAGGGAGAGGGATGGGAAACCGTGAAGCTTTCTTTGTGTTCTGCATGTGTGAATTTGTCAAACAGCCATGGGGGTAAAGAACTATACATGCACGGCCTGTTAAGGCCCAAGGGAGAACCCAGGAAGGTCTCTGAGGCTGGGGAGAAGAGGATATAAGAAAGGATCAGGAAGGGCCTTGCTTGGGGAAGCTTGAACTTAGTAAGTGGAAGAAGAGCAGCCAGACAAGTTGCCTGCTTTTAGAAAGTTGACAGAACGCCGGAAGTGTTTGAGCAAGGGACAGACACCCCGGCTGCTGCCACGAGCAGATCACTTCATCTCTGTGGCCTGAACTTTATTTGCGTGCTATAGGGGGTCTATGTGGATTTCGTGTTCTGGAGATGAAACGATATCCCCAACACGAGGCCAGGTACTGAAAGTTCTGGAGTCAAAACTGCACAGCCTGAGTGAGGTGGCATTTTGGAGGAGGGTCGGTGCATCTCAGATAAAGGAGGCTGAGCTGGCCGCCCCTGGGCAAACGGAACCTTGGCAGGAACTTACAGAGGTGGTTAGAAGCGGAGTGTCGGAGGCGAGGCCTCCTTGAGCACAAAGGAAGGCCTTTGCCTCTCCGCTGGCTGCGGCCACCGACCCCGCAGGGCCCGGGCCGTTCCTCGCAGGCCCAGCAGGGGGCGCCCGGCTCTCCGGCGTCTTGCTGGGTCGGGGTCCAGGGGTCGGGATCGGGGGCCGAGGTCTGGGGCCGGGGGCTGGGAGTGGGGGCCGGGTCGGCAGGGGCCGAGGCCGGATGGCGACCGAGCCACCGGCGGTTCCCAGGCGCTGCAGACGTGCACTCATGCTCGCCTGGAGGGGAGGAGCGGCCCGCCGCCTCCCGTCGTCCTCCGAGGGGCCCCGGGGTGGCTGGCAGCCGGCCAGGCCAGCGGGCACCGCGGGCTCCTGACCCCTGGGCTCCGGGGACCCGGGCCCGGCTGCCCGCGGGCCGAGGCGTGGGCAGCCCTGGGATCTTATCGCTGGCGCCGGGACAGAACACCCGAGGCCGGGGCGGAGAGGCCGTCGGCAGCGCGCAGAGGTGACTCAGATCACCTGGCCTAATGACAGTCCCCGGTGCGATAGGGGCCTTTTGAACTTGCCAATTAGAGAGGAACTGTCACCTTCTCATTTGGACCGGCTTTCATTCCATCACGCAGAAATAGCAACAGCCACAGGGCTGCAGGGTGGGATGTCAAGTCTCTCCTGGCATCTCGAGGGTGGCACGGCCAGGCAGGCCAGAGGGACCCTGAAGGGAGCCGCAGGGCCACTAGGACGGAACTGACCCTTCTCTGGCCCCCTAATCGTGGGAAGCTGCTCCATCCTCATGCCTCCAGAGACCTGTGGTGTCAGGTGTCATAGTCAGGCACACGCTGGCCTGGCTGCTGGGATGAATCTCCAAACAGGCACAATTTTTGGGAGGAAAGTATTTTTTGAATTAACAGACCCAGGGGAAATTAAGAAAGCAAGAAGCAAGCAGAGACAGAAACCCACCACCAGCACCTCAAGCAAGCAAGCACATTGTAACTCACAAAAATGCTGAACTGCCAGACTGGGGTTCCAGCTTTGTTTGCATATGTATCCCTAGTATTTTGTATCCAATTTAGGAAGGGTGTCAGGATCCCAGGAGGCGAAGCCAAAGTGACATCTCCAGCCAGAAGGCTAGAGACAATTTATAATTATAATAAATTCTACTGGGGGACAGCTACTCAAAACTACCACATCAGAGTTTTGGAAAAGCAGGATGGTTCCGGGAAGGCCCAGAGGAGCAGAAAATTTTGCCAGCAGAGCAAAAAGGGTTACAAGGAAAGATGGGCAAAGGCCCAGTTTAAGGGACTCGCTGAAGCCCATTTCTGCCTCAGGTTAAGCAGTGAGTGGTTCAATGCTAAGCTTACTCACTGGCAGCCCAAGCTCTCCAAGCCTCTAGTAAGACAGACTTGCAGCTACTGCGTGGACTGTTACATGAAACCATGCACATGGATGAGCCTGGAATGCGCAAGCTGTCACCACTTAGCAGATACTGTTTGGATGAAGGCAGCACCGTCCAAAAGGAATAAATTTTTCCAATAGCCACATTTTTTAAAGTAAAGGAAAGTAGGTTAAAAATTAATTTTAACATGTTTTATTTGTCTCAGTATATTCAAAATGTTTCAGAGCTGGGTACAATGTGTGTGCCAGATACTTGGGAAGCTGAGACAGGAGGATTTCTTGAACCCAGGAGTTGGAGTCCAACTTTGGCAACATAAGAAGACATAGCTTAAAAAAAATCATTTCAACATGTAATCTATATAAAACATTAACAAGATATTTTATATTATTTTGAGTCTTCAAACTCCAGTGTGTATTTTACATGTAATAGCACATCTCATTTGCACTAACCACATTGCAGGTGCTCAGAAAGCTATTAATACACACATTACAAGACTTTCTTCATCATCCCTTTTAGAGCCAGGTGTATTGGCACACATATGTAATCCCAGCACAGGTGTATTGGCACACACATGTAATACCAACACTCAGGCTGAGGTAGAAGGATCACCAGGAGTTTGAGGTACATAGTAAGCTCAAGGTCAGCCTGGGTTACATAGCAAGACCCATCACAAAAAATTCATAATCCCTTTTAGCAAAGAACTATGCTTTAGAAAGGAGATATCTCAGCGGTTAAGATGCTTGCCTGCCAAGCCTAAGGACCCAGGTTCAGTTCCCCAGTGCCCAGGTAAAGCCAGGTGGCACATGTGCTTGGAGTTTATTTGCATTGCTATAAGCCCTAGTGGGTCCATTCTCTCTTTCTCTCTCTCTCTCTGTCTCTAAATAAAGAAATATTTTAAAAACAGAAAGGAAGAAATGAAAAGCAAAAAAAGAAAGGAATAAATACCTTAACAAAGAACCCCTGAAGTTCTGCCAGATCACCTCTCCCCACTCTCCTTTAATAAATTGTATCTCCCAAGTCACTCTTGCCCTTAGCATTTGAGACCCTCTGACCACTATAGAGCCATACACAGTTGAGTCACTTAAATTTGGTATTTACTACAAAATTTGGGTGCTGTGTCACTCCTGTATGTCCCCACCATACCCTGTGAGACAAGCAGGGATGTCATCCATGGCACACCAGGGAACAGGCTCAATTCCAGGTTATCTGACCTTAGAGTGTCACACTTCCATCCCCTCCACCATCTTGCAGTGCACCTGGGCTGGGGCTTCCCAGTGACCCCCTAGGCCATGAGATGAGCTGATGGTGTATCTCAAGCCTAAGACCCAGGTTATGCCCTCCTTGACATCCTCGTTCACGTTCAGTGTTACACATACTGTGTCAGGGACCACGCTAAACAATTATGCTTATTACTTTCCCTTAATCCTCACAATAATCCTGATACCATTTTTAGATGAGGAAACAGGCACAGAAAGGTTAAGGAAATTGCCCAAGAGATGTGAAAGCAGGGCTCTTTGGGGTGAACTGGGAGAGCAGTGCTAGAGATGAAACTCAGATGTTCACAAACTCTAGGTAAACACCAAGTCTCAAGCTTGGCTCTTGATGGCTATACTCTCTTCCAGATCATGGGGTCTTCCCTATGTTGAAAGTAACTGTAATACAGTCATGTTCTTTACAGAGGCAGGTTGGAGTTTAAGGAGGTTTGAGAGATGCAGCCTGCCACTTACTCTGAGCTCTCATACCCTTGAGTATAAAAGGAAGTAATATGAAAACTGACTCAGATGACCTGCTGTGTGCCTCACCCACATTGCAGATGGAAAGAAGATTCCATATGGAGAGGATCTTACTTGTAGGACCCAGCATCACTCCCAGGAGGGCTTCACAGCAGGGCTGTGGAGTATTTTACACCTTTAGAGTCAACAATCATAGTCCCAGCCCTTCCAGCCCCCAGCAAGGGGATGCATGGGTGTTCCACAATTGCCAGCTCTGAAGGGAAGGGCCAATCAACTGGGAATAGAAAGTATTCAGTTCGAGTAGTGGGTCACAGGCTTCCAAGATGGCTCAGAGCACCAGGTAAGGAGAGACCAGAAATAAGGCCAGGGTCTTGAGCCCAACTGGGATCCAGGGAGAACCCACCACACCCATGCCCAGCTTGGGAGTGGGCAATGAGGCTGCCCTGACATGTTTCCAGTGGGTGGTGCTCTTCCCAGAGGAGCAGAGTGGAGCAAAGGTGAAGTTTCTGGAATTTTCCTTCCTGGAATAAGAGACCCGCTAGACCACATGCTAAGGACACAGATCTTCCCAGCTGGCTCCACAGTCGGAGGCAGCAACATTTTGCAGCTGCAATGCCCCTTCTGTGTCATTATGCCAGTTTCTCCACTCTCACTGATAGGCAGGAAGAGGTTTCAGAGGAGGGACAGTAGTTTCTGTTCTCTTTGCTACACTCAGATTTCCTTTGTAACCACGAGGGTGCTATACCTCAGTTTACACACCATGTTGGGATCCAGTCAAGAGCCAAATGAGCAGCTCTACCTGGGCTGTGTCATGCCAGCACCTCAGAGATTCACTGAGTGACTCCTCCAAGGTGGTTGGGTACTGATCAAACCAGGATAGAATCCCTCCAACACAAGGCAAGCAAATCTGTTTTTCAAGACAGCCATTGTAGCTAAACCTGAAACATGAACCTGAAAACCCATCTACCTGGTCATCTGCTTCATCCCTGAGGCAAGACTGGGTGCAGGTACAGCAAACGCATGCTGCCTGATAGTTTTCCGAGTCAAATCACTAGTCAGAGTACCACTAAAGGCATCCTTGAGTCCACAATGAGTAGACACACTCCCACTCTTTTCCTGGCCCAGATTTTCCTTGCTTCCATCTTCTTCAGGCTCAGGTAGTCAAGGGCTGGCAGAGTCCCAAGGCTGTAACTATAGCTTCATCCTTGCCCTAGCCCTGTGCAAGCTCCTCTGAGCTCTGCTGCCTCTTGATCACAGTTTATTTCCCTGAGCTTCCTGCAGAGAGTTAAAATCTAGGCCATCAAGAAGATCAAGAGTTGCCGGGCGTGGTGGCGCACTCGGGAGGCAGAGGTAGGAGGATCAATATGAGTTCAAGGCCACCCTGAGACTACATAGTGAATTCCAGGTCAGCCTGGGCTAGAGTGAGCCTCTACCTCGAAAAACCAAAAAAAAAAAAAAAAGAGGTTCAAGAGTTCAGGGCTGGGCCTTTAGCTCAGTCGTGGAGCACTTGCCTCTGGTTTTCAATTTCCTACAACCAGGGACTGGGAAAACAAACAAACAAACTTCAAGCACTTCAGGAATACCCCTCTTCCTTAAAAATTGAAGTTTACTGGCCTAATATTAAACTCATCATTTGTGGTTCTCTGGCTTGGATGGGGAGAGGAAGAATGAATTCCTGACACATTTTTCTTTGGATGTTTTTGACTTGCAGTGCCTGCATCTGCCTACAGCCCATCCCTAGGAGCCAACTATACTCCCACTGCCTATACCCCCTCACCCACTCCTGCCTATCCACCCTCACCTGCTCCCACCTACACCCCCTCACCTGCACCAGCCTATACCCCCTCACCTGCCCCAAGCTACAACTCTGCACCCTCTGTGGCCTACAGTGGAGGCCCTACAGAGTCTGCCAGCCGTCCCCCCTGGGTGACAGATGACAGCTTCTCTCAGAAGTTTGGCCCTGGCAAGACTACCACCTCCATCAGCAAGCAGACCTTGCCCAGGGGGGGGCCAGCCTATACCCCAACAGGTCCCCAGATGACCCCTCTTGCCAGAGGCATTGTCCAAAGAGCTGAACGCTTCCCAGCTAGCAGCCGGACTCCGCTCTGTGGCCATTGCAACAACGTCATCCGGTACAGTTGGTTTGGGAGCTGGAAGGGTGGCCTGCGAGCTAAACCAAACTCTGAGCTTGGTGTGGAGGGGAAGGTTTAGGATGAAATCCAGCTCCACATGGCAGCCTCAGGTCCCTCTGGCTCTCTGCCTGACTTTCTATGAGTTTTAGCTTCCATGGCTATGAGACACATCTTCAGGGATGTGGGAGGATTCCAAGAGGTAAGTGGGTAAAGCTCCCAGCTAGGTGCCTAGTGCCAAGAGCACCCCCTTAGTTAAGGCAGGGTCCTGGGAATCACTAGCCTTGTTTTCAGTAGATTTATTGGGCATATCTCAAGCTGACTCAGTGCCAATTTTGACCCAGCTTTCCTTTACAGTTGCTTCTGGGTCTTTTCACAGACAGGCCTGTGCCTTTCGGGGCTCTGGTCGTCACTTCACTGAAGTGAAAACGAGTCACTCCACTTAGAAGCCAGATGTTTAATGCAACATGTTTGTGAATGTGTAGTGTGAGCATGCATATCTGAAAAATGTACTCTTGGGGTTGGGGGAGATAGCACAGTGGGTAAGAGCGTTTACTGCACAAGCCTGAGTTTGTTCCCCAGTACCCATAGAAAAAGCCAAACACTAGCCGGGCGTGTTGGCGCACGCCTTTAATCCCAGCACTCGGGAGGCAGAGGTAGGAGGATCACCATGAGTTCAAGGCCACCCTGAGACTACATAGTGAATTCCAGGTCAGCCTGGGCTAGAGTGAGACCTTACCTCGAAAAACCAAAAAAAAAAAAAAAAAAAAGAAAAAAGAAAAAGCCAAACAAGCTAGGAGGGTTGTTGTTACAGGTCGGCCATTCTCACAAAAAACTGGCTAGCTCCAGGTTCGGTGAGAGACCGTATGTCTCAAAGAAATAAGATGGAAGACTTCCTCTGGCCTTCACACGTGTACATGCAAGGCACATGCATAGGCACACACACACACACACACACACACACACACACACACACACACACACCCCAAAAAAATGTAATCTTTAAAAACAAAAGAGAATTTAAGAACATAGAACTGTAAAAATTAGAACAAAGAATTTTCTCATAGTTCTAGTGTTTTGACTACTAATCTGGAACTCAAGTACTGATTTGTATTGTAGTTTATTACTCCCTGGCCATACATTAAATGAGCTTCTTCTCTGTGCCTTGCTTTATGATGACCTGAAAATGAGCATCAGAATAGCTCCTCCTTCATAGTATTGTTATGAGGATCAAACACATTAACAAATACAAATTATTATTTTAAATTTATTTATTTGCAAGCAGAGAGAAAGTTAGAGAAAAGAAAGACAAACACAGAAAGAGAGAAAGAGAGAAGCATACCAGACCTCCAGCCGCTGCAAATAAACTACAGATGCATGCACCACTTTATGCATCTGGCTTTAAGTGGGTAATGGGGAATGGAATCTGTGTCATTAGGCTCTGCAGGCAAGCACCTTAACCACTGAGCCATCCCTTCAGCCCCCAGATTATTCTTGAGTAGTGTCTGGCACAGAGTAGCACTTAATAAAAGTTACCCATCACCAATATTGTCTCTATAATTTCCTGTGACCAATTAAATTCTGTCAGCCCCTTATAGTGGATAGTGGATAGAGAATTGCTTCTCAGTTCTAAGGATTATGTCACATTACAATCAACACCTCTCTGCCTAGAACTTTCTCAGAATAACCTGTTACTTCAAAAAAAGTAGAAATTATTAGGTAAATATATGAACATTGTTGGAATTCTTGAAATACCTGGTTCTAAGTTGTGGAGGGGTGCTTATACTATACTGTTCCCTGAATCTTCAGAGGCCCTTTTCTGGTAGCCATGGGCCGTTCCTGGCATCCAGAGGAGTTCAACTGTGCCTACTGCAAGACTTCCCTAGCAGACATGTGCTTTGTGGAGGAACAGAACAACGTTTACTGTGAGCAGTGTTATGAGCAGTTCTTTGCTCCACTCTGTGCCAAGTGCAGCACCAAAATCATGGGGGTAAGTGGACAGCTTCCTTCTTCTCTGACCTTGTCCCCTCCTCAGCCTCACTTTCTCACTCCTTCCCTAAGACTTTTCTTTTTGAAGTAGGGTCTCACTGTAGTCCATACTGACCTGACATTCATTCTGTAGTCCCAGGCTGGCCTCGAACTCAAAGTGACCTCTGCCTCCCAAGTGCTGGAATTAAAGGTGTGCACCACCATGACCAGCTACCCTAAGGTTTTGATGTCCCATTAGGAAGCCAAGAAGTTGATGAAAAAGAAAGCATCTTTATTCATATCTTAGACAGGAGTTGGTTTGCCACTAATGAGCCAGGGAACAAGTGAACATGGATGGGCCACACAACTTCAAATGATGGTGGGTCTCTGCAAAGCAACTCGTTGCTTCATAGCCTGACCTTACCAGTCATCTATATATGGCCTTGACCCTCAATGCCCAAAGTGCAATAATAAGCAGAACCTCCCTCCTGAGTTCATGGAGGACTAAATATCACAGCTTGTGTAACAATGCAAAGAACCCAGAAAGCCCTGGACACTGAGAAACCTTCCACTGCCTTCCCATGTCATGTCATGTCTGGAACCTCCTTCCTGGGCCCTCCTGCCCTTTTCCCTGGTGGCTACTTGGGCAGTAGCTAGGCCTGGTGGGGACATTAAGCCTGGCTCTCTTTCTCCCAGGGATCTTTCTGACCTGAACTTAGACTCTTTCCCCCAGGAAGTGATGCATGCTCTGAGACAAACTTGGCATACCACCTGCTTCGTCTGCGCGGCCTGCAAGAAGCCTTTTGGGAACAGCCTCTTTCACATGGAAGATGGAGAGCCATACTGTGAAAAAGGTAGGCGTGTGGGATATAGACATATAGCCATTTTACACCATGCCCAGAGACCCCAAAACCACATCCTTCCTGGGAGATGGAGAGAACTGACTGCTGCCTGTGTCCATTCACACATGACTGTCAGATATTTTCAGGAAAAAGAAGGGTTTTTGGTATTTTGTTTCCTTTGCAGTGCTGGGCCTCACATATGCTATGCAAGCCTTTTACCACTTACCAAAACTATGGCTGAATCATGCTAGTATACAAACAAAGGAAGGTTGAACTATTTTCCTTGTTCATTTGGTTTCAGTTTTGTGAGAAAGGCAGGCAGAGTCTACAACTCTTTGACACATCAGTCTCTCTCCCTTCCATGGTTCCAATCTATGAATGACAAGTTGGCTTCCTAACTGCTTGGGAAGACTTTCAGGTCATTTTGACTTGGAGACGGGTCTAGTCTGAAAAGGTGTTGGCTCTGGACTGTGTCCTTGGTTCCATTCCTGGTTCTATTCCTGGTCTCACCTTGAGCTGGCTCTGAACTCTGGGTGAGGTGCTAAACTTGTCTTGAGCCCCACTTTTCCCTTCTGTAAACACTTCCTTGTAGAGTTGGAGGGGGGACAAAACCAGGGAGGGTGTGAAGGTAAAATACATGAGCATCCTTCCCTCCCTCCTGTGAGCTTTCAGGCTTTGGTGTTCCTTCAGTTTTTAATAACTTGGAACCCTGAAATGTAATATATCTTACAATGTGGCAACTGTGGTAAGTTCAGGAGATGTAGCACTTTATTACATAACAGGATATCTAGTAGGATGCCTGGCTACTCTCTCCCTCTCCCTCCTTTAGAGTCTGCTTCTTTCAGAAAGGGTTTCAGGCATGGTCCACTAAAGGGAACAAAGGCATGAAGGTAAAGACAGAAGGGGAAACCAAGCATTCTGATTACAAAGAAGTACAGAGCTGCAGTGACCAGAGGAACAAACAGATGAATAGTAAACTTCCAAATCAGAAAGGAAAAACTATTGTAGTTCCTCTAGGGGAAAAGCAAATCAAAATAAAACTTGTTCTTTCTGACTAAACTTTAAAGGAAGCTTCTTGCATTCTTATGCTGGTGAATTCTTTTTCTAGCTTCAACATAAACTGAGTTAAGCAGTCACTAGCCACTCTGTGCCTCTGTCTTCACTTCTATAAAAGGAGACTGTGACCCGTCGTTTTCCTCTCATGTGCTAGGCAAGTCCTCTACCTTGAGCTACAACAGCATCTGGTGTTGCTTGATAAGACAATTGCTTTTGGGCCGAAACAAATTTATTATTCGACAACTAACAGCATTAAAATATTTGTGATTTGTGATAAGCCACAATTGAGTGTGAGGTTTATGAATGAACGATGGATATTCAAGGAGGGCCCGGTGGCACAGACTGTAATCTCAACTACTCAGGAGGCTGAAGCAGGATTATAAATTCAGGGCCAGACTGGGCTACAAAATGATTTTATGCCATTCTAAGCAATTTAGTGAGATCCTATCTCAAAATAAAAAAGTAAAGAGAGGGCTAGGGATATAGCTCAGTGGTAGAGCACTTGCCTAGCATACATACACAGGTTCAATACTCTAGGTTCAATTCCTAATACTGTCAGAAAAGAGAAAATAACTTCACCTATCATCTCTGTTCTCTCCATTATACCCTGCCCTCCCCCACAAACACAACAAAAATTCTCAAAATGACATTTTTGTGGGAGTCAGGTGGCTTATGCCAGTAATCCCAGCACTTGGGAGAGTGAGTTAGGATTTCTGTGAGTTCAAGGCTAGCCTGGGCTAGAGTAAGACCCAGCCTCAAAAAAACAACAAAGGGCAGTTTGTGTAAAAAGGTCCAGCAGGCTCCAGAGTAATCTAGTGTGAAGGGACAACAGTGAGGAGGCAGATCTACCTTTGTATATAGGCACCCTGAGCGATCCAGGCTGTGTGACCATGGGCCAAGTGCTCTCCTCTTCTGAGTCTGTTTCCTCATCATTTCTTCTGAGGCAGTTGTAAGCAGTAACTGAGATGAGTTATGCAAAGCTCTTGGCAAAGCATCTGCCCATGGCAACATTAGTGGTCTTTGAATTGGTGCTAGGGGACCCAGAGCTCTATAGAGTATAATTTAAAATCCACTTCCTGGGTTAGGGGTGTGGCTCAGTGGTACAGTGCTTGCCTAGTGTGCTCCAGGCCTTGGGTTCAATCTTCAACATCACAAAACAAAACAATTATTTGCTTAAGCAATAGGGTCATTGAGCTGTTGAGGGTAACAACACAATCTAATTTTTATTTTAGAACGAGCACTAGAAATTTAATGGTTGTTGAATTGTAACAATGAATCATGTGAGCAAGGCAAAGAAAGAAAGTACTGGGTGATCCAAAATAAAGACAAGCTTGGTTGGTGAACCTGCCATAGAATTGGTAAACTACATCACAGTTGGGGGCTACAGTTCAGTGTTGAAGTGTTTATGGGGATATAGTTAGAGTGTTTATGTAGCATGCCAGAGGCTCTGGGTTTAATCCTCAGCATTGCAAAAAATTTTTTAAAAATCAAATGTGTTAGCATCGGCCTGACAATGACCCAGTATCATACCATGTGACACTGTTCTTGGTTCTGACCTGGTCAACCATAAAAAAATTTTTTGAGGTAGGGTCTTACTCTAGCCCAGACTGACCTGACACTCACTATAGTCCCTGACTAGTCTTGAACTCATGATGATCTTCCTACCTCTGCCTCCCTAGTGCTGGGATTAAAGGCATGCACCACCATGTCCAGCCTTTTTTTTTTTTTTTACATTCTTAAATTTTAATAAAAACAACTAAAATATCCCACTTTATCCATTTTAAGAATATAGTTCATGGGGCCTGAGGAGATGGTTCAGTAGTCAAAGATGCTTGCAAAGCCTGCTGGCCCAGGTTCAGTTCCATAGTACCCACATAAATCCAGATGCACAGAGTGGTACATGTGTCTGGAGTTCATTTGCAATGACAAGAAGCCCTCAGGCAAGAGGCCCTTGTGTGCCCATTCATTTTCTCTCTTATAAATTAAAAAAAAAATTAAGAATATAGTTCAGTAATGTTAAGTATATTCACGATGTTATGGAACTAACCTGTACAAGGTTTTCATCTCACAAATGTGACTCTAACCTACTAAGCACTCTCCCCTTTCCCCAGCTCCTGATTACCACTGTGCTATTTCCCGTTTCTATAAAGTTTCCTACTCTAGCACTGGACTTCTCGTGACCAGCTTATTTCACTTAGCCTCGTGTTCACCCACAGAGCAGTATGACTGAAAATTTTCTTCCTTTTTGTAAGACTGAATATTACCCTGCTGTTATATTTCAACCACACTTTGTTCATTCATTTCTATCAAAAGGTACCTGTGTGACTTCTCTTGTCTATCATGAATAGTGCTGCTGTGAACATGTGCATGAAAACATCTCTCCAAAAATCTGCTTTGAATTTTTGGGGTATATATTCAGAGGTGGGGTTGTTAGATCATATGGAAATTCTGTGTTTGATTTTTGTTTGTTTGTGTTTTTCGAGGTAGGGTCTCACTTTAGCTCAGGCTAACCTGGAACTCACTCTGACCTCCAGCTCACAGTGATTCTCCTGCTCTGCTCCCCTCCTTCCTTCCCACCCCACCCCAGTGCTGGGATTAAAGGCATGCTCCACCACACCCAGCTTTGTTTGATTTTCCTTGCATTGCTGGTGATTAAACCCAAATCCTCACACATGCTAGAAATGCACTTTACCATTGAGCTTTTTTTTTTTTTTTTTTTTTTTTTTGGTTTTTCAAGGTAGGGTCTCACTCTAGTCCAGGCTGACCTGGAATTCACTGTAGTCTCAGGGTGGCCTTGAACTCACGGTGATCCTCCTACCTCTGCCTCTGGAGTGCTGGGATTAAAGGCTTGATTTTGTTTGTTTTTTAAATATTTTATCAGCCGGGCGTGGTGGCGCACGCCTTTAAACCCATCACCAACACCACAATACACCCCAGCAAACAGGCTGAGGGTTTGTTATCATTTTAAGAATTATAGGATCCAGACTCTAAAAAACTTCAGTTGGCTACACTTTATCTGAGAGTCAATTAAGGTGGGTGGGAAGGGGCTGGAGAGATGGCTCAGCGGTTAAGGCACTTGCCTCCAGTGCCTAAGGCCCCGGGTTCAATTCCCCAGGACCCACATGAACCAGACCCACAAGGTGGTGGCCCTGGTGTTCTCTCTCTCTCTCTCTCTCTCTCTCTCTCTCTCTCTCTCTCTCTCTCTCTCTCTCTCTTTCTCTCTCTGCTTGAAAATGAATAAATAAACTTAAAAAAAAAAGTGGCTGCAGGGTGGGAAGGTCAACCTCTCACTTTTGAACTTACACCTGAGAAGTTGCCAAGCCTGGCAGGGCATCCTAACCACCTGGGGAGCCTTAAAAACTAGAGAGAAGATAAATCCCCAGGCCTACACAGGCAGAACCTCATGAGGATGTTCTCCTGCACTGGGTTTGCTTAACGTGCAGGTGGGGCTGAGAATCAGAATCATTTGTGGCATCACCATCCTCTGAGCACTTGTAGGCTGCACCCAGACTGGTGAATCAGAAATGCTGGGTGCAAGCCGGGCGTGGTGGCGCACGCCTTTAATCCCAGCACTCGGGAGGCAGAGGTAGGAGGATCACCATGAGTTCAAGGCCACCCTGAGACTATACAGTGAATTCCAGGTCAGCCTGGGCTAGAGTGAGACCCTACCTCGAAAAACAAAAACAAAGAAAAAAAAAAAAAGAAATGCTGGGTGCGGAGCCCAGTGACCCATGCTTTACCAAACCGTCCATGTGATATACTGATGCTTGACAGCCATGGTTTGAAAAATATGAAAATATGAAAAATATGGACCATCTGTGGTTTGGTGAATAGACTGCCTTTTCCAATAGTAATAAAAACCATTTGATTTACAGATATTAATTAAGCTTGGGACTTAAGTGAGTTTTCAAAGAAAATAATGAAGGCATAAAGGGAGAAATAAAGAAACAAAATAAATGGGGAAAGGAATGATGCTCCAGGAGGGAAAGGCCCTTGTGTGCAGTTCATTCAGAACTGGTGATATTCTTCAGTTTTAGTATATGTGCTTCAGAAGTTAGCACAAACTCAGTGATGAACTTATTCCTTTAGAATAAATGAGGAAAAAATGTCAATGTTAAAAAAAAAAGTATGAGTCACGCTTGTGCTACCAACTTTTAAAGCAACTTGGCAATTCTCCAGATCAGACAAAATCAAGTTTAAAAGAGAAAAATCAATCAGTAGGTATAATTACTGATTTTCCAGAGAGAGAGCCAAGCTGTTATATGAACATAATTTGTGAGAAGCTAGCAAGGGAAGGAATTACTCTTTAATAAGGGTAGTTGAACCATCTCTTTGTTTTCTGTTCAGCTTTTATCCATAAAGCACGTATTGAACATGTTCTTTGGATCAGTTCCTGTAAATCTCTGTCCTCAAAAACCTCAAGCAAATGCATGGAACATGCTGGCATTTTACATGAACATTCAAGAATGATAATGGATGGATGGATGGATGGAAGGAAGGAAAGGAGGGAGGGAGGGAGGAAAGGAATGAGGGAGGGAGGGAGGGAGGGAAGGAGGGAGGAAGGGTGGGAGGGCAGGCTAGGGGAAGCTCTCAGGAAGGTCTTCTCTCTTGGTTGAGGTGGGGCATAAGGACTTCTCAAGAGTAAGGCTTGACCCTCAAAATTTGACAGATTCGGGTAGATAATGTAGAGAACTCTTTTCAAACCAAGATCTGGTTATGTTGAGATGTAAGAGAGAGCCCAGAACACCTGAGACAAATGGGGAGATGAGAGAAGTTAGAGATGGAACACAGAACTTGGTCTCAAGTGGGATGGGTTAGACTAAATTATGTACTAACTTCCTTATTGATTGCTATTTTTTTGTTTTTGTTTTTGAGATGAGGTCTCAGGTACCCTAACCTGACATCAAACTTTCTAGGTAGCTGATAACAGCCTTGAACTTCTGATCCTCCTGATACTATCTCCAAGTACGGAGATTATAGGTGTGCAACACCATGCCCAGTTTATATAGTGCTAAGAATCTTACATGCTAAGCAGGTTCTCTATCCACTGAACTACATCTCCAGCCCATTAACTTTTTTTAAAAAATCTTTTTATTTATTTATTGGATAAAGGGGAGAGAGAGAGAGAGAGAGAGAGAGAGAGAGAGAGAGAATAGGTGCATCAGGGGCTCTTTCTGCTATAAACAAGCTCCAGTTGCATGTGCCACTTTGTGCATCTGGCTTTACGTGAATACTAGGGAATTGAACCCAGGCTGTCAGGCTTTGCAAGAAAGTGCCTTAACCACTGAGAAATCTGTCCAGCCCCCAATATTTTTTTTGAGTTCTTACTGTTTTTTTTTTTTTTTTTAATTTGGGTTCTTTTATTTGAAGTTCTTACTAAGTATTCCTGACTCACTATGAACTCACTATATGGACTTGGCTGACCTTGAACTTGCCACAATCCTCCTGCCTCTGCCTCCTGAGTGCTAGGAATGCAGATGTGCACCACCACATCCAGCAAGCCTGCTGTGACTTACCAAAGAAGCAGAGCGATGTTTTCTTAGCTCTGACAAGCTGGTAAATTCCTGCCTACTGACAAAATTAAGTTTTATGTCAGAGACAAGTTGATGGGCTGGGATAAAGAGGAGCATTTACATGTCAAAGTATTATCATTTTTAGAGAAAGACAAATTTATTTATATATACATATATATACATGACAAAAATATTTTTAAAACAGAAAAGAGAAAGCTAATAGTTTGGAAAAATATTCAGGAGTTATATAAAACTTGTCAAAATTAAAGTCATGGGAACCAAGGAGATAGATAGCTTAGTGGTTAAAGGCACTTGCAAAGCCTGTTAGCCAGGGTTCAATTCCCCAGCACCCAGCTAAGGTCAAGATCCTGGCATGCCTGCACATGCATGCTTGGTGGGCACACACACATCAATAAATAGAATTTTTTATAGCGAAGTCAGAGCTGGGAGATGACTCAGCAGTTAAAGGCACTTGCTTTTGAAACCTCCCAGCCTGGGTTTGATTCACTAGTACCCATTCAAAGCAGATGCACTGAAAATCATTTGCAGAGGTCTTGGCATGCTCATACTCTCTGTCTTTCCTTCTCTGCTTGTTTGCACATAGATAGATAGATGATAGATAGATAGATAGATAGATAGATAGATAGATAGATAGATAGATAGATATTTAAAAAATAAAAATGTATGGGCTGGAGAGATGGCTCAGCAGTTAAAGGCAGTTGCTTGTAAAGCCTGGTAGCTGGTATGATTCCCCAGTACCCACATAAGGCCAGATGTACAAAGTGGCACATGCATCTGAAGTTTGTTTGCAGTGGCAGGAAGCCCTGGCACAGCCATATCCCCCCTCTCATAAATAAATAAATACTTTAAAAATAAAAATAAAAAAAGTAAAGTCATGGAAAGCGGATGAACTTTGGAGTCTATCAACTTGTGTGAAGGAGACTCTGTGATCTGTTTCTTCATCTCTAAAACGAGAATACTGCCCTGCTTCTTCTTGAATGATTAAACAAGAAACAGTACAAAGAACATTCAGATCAAGGTCCTCTTCCCTCTCTTAACCAATATGAAGACTTCCACAGTAAGAAGGACCAGTTTTTTAATTCTTCACCCATTATCTCATTTTATTTGGTTAATAACCCGATGAATTTAATACTGTCATTCCATTATCTAGATGGGAAGGCTGAGGCACTGAGAAGCTGTCCCAGGGTTGAATAATTCCTTAGCAGGGCTGGGATTTGAACCCAGCTCTTTCCTCAGATTTCACATTTGTAACTTTAAGGCAGAGTGCCTGCCTCTCAATATGGGGTCTAAGGCAATGAACAGTAGACATACTATCCCTAGGGTGGTGAACAGAAACTCTGCAGGAAAAAGCCAACTATGACCGAGCTATGGAGAGACAAGTACACTTCTGGTGAGGGGCAGGGTGATATTTCCAAAGGGGGTTGAACTTTTCCAGAACATTTCTATAGCAGTGGTGTAGAACTGTAGCCCCTGTTGTACAGAGAGGCCAGCTGCTGTTGGTCAGGAATACAGAACCGATCACATCTCAGGCATGGGACTTTGGCTGAACAACAACAAAACAGTAACAGTTCAAACTCTGAGAGATGTGAGATGAATTAGTCATTCATTCATTTACTGATTCATTCATTTACCACATATGCACTGATTGATTTACTGCTTCATTCACAACATATGTGCTTGGTACTGACTACACGCTAGGCTCTGTGTTGCACGTACAAAGAAAAGTAAGACATGCTTCTTGGTGTTGAAATTTTTTTTTAAAGTAATGTCATCTGTTTTAGCCCATCTTTTGCTCATACAACCAAATGCTTAAGACTGGGTTATTTGTGACAGAAATTGATTTGGCTCAGGCTTTCTGAAGACTGGCAAGTCCAAAATCAAGAGGCTACATCTGTCAAGTGCTTTCTTACCATGTCCTTCCATGCAGAAGGTGGAAGGGTGGGGGGGGGAAGGAGACTGACAAGAGAAGGCCAAGCTCACTTTCTTGTTTGTTTTGGAACTCCCTCAGCCAAGACTGGCCTTGAGCTCATAGCAATACCCTTATCCCAGCCTCCCAAGAGTGCTGGAATTATAAATGTTAGCCACCACACCCAGCCAAGCTTAGTTTAATAAAAAAAAAAAAACCCACTCCCTCAATAATGATATTAGTCCATTCAAGAAACAGAGCCCTTATGACCTAACTACCTCCCATTAGGCTACCTTTCAACATCACTGCAGTGGGATTGTTTCCAACATGTGAATTTGAGGGGACATATCCAAACCTCAGCATCATCTATGTGCAAATGGTTAGTAAACCTCAAAACATTGCAAATAGTATTTTGTAGTATTATCTCCCTTGTTGAGAGGAGAAGGAAGACATGTACTAGTAAAGTAGTCGAATGCTGTTTATAATGTGAAATTTTGTTGTCAATAGGCCTGCCAATGATGGAATGGCAAGCAAAGGACATCTCTAACTTAAAAAATTTAGCAGGTATGGTGGTGCATACCTTTAGTCCCACCACTCAGGAAGCAGAGGTAGAAGGATTGCTAAGAGTTCAAGGCCAGCCTGAGACTACATAGTGAATTCCAGGTCAGCCTGAGCTAGAGTGAGAACCAACCTCCTTCTTCCCTCATAAGTATTGTATTGGGAAATGTGGATTTTTTGTTTGTTTGTTTGTTTGTTTTTTGGTTCAGTGATCCTCCTATCTCTGCCTCCCAAAGTGCTGGATTGAAGGCATGCACCACCATGCTTGGCTCTGAATTTTTGTTTTTTTAATGTTCTAAGATTGGCCTATTAGGAGTATCCGAGGTGACAGATCCAGATGTCCTGGCGTGGTGGCGCACGCCTTTAATCCCAGCACTCGGGAGGCAGAGATAGGAGGATCACCGTGAGTTCAAGGCCACCCTGAGACTACATAGTGAATTCCAGGTCAGCCTGGGCTAGAGTGAGACCCTACCTCGAAAAACCAAAAAAAAAAAAAAAAAGTTGATGATGATTCCAGGAAGTATTTTACAGATCAAACCAGCAGCAGATGACGGCTAAGCCCAAATTTGAGTCACTACAAAAACTGCAAATTATTGGAAAGGGGGGAGAAAGCCAGTCATGCAACTGAATATTTTGTCTGTAAGATGACGAACCCACTGCCCCACTGATGTGAGTGTTGTCCTGGCCCTAGGTCTATATGGCCCATTGCTCCTTCCTGCCTGCCTGGATGTCTGATCCTCACTCTGCCTTTTATTTCAGACTATATCAATCTGTTCAGCACCAAGTGTCATGGGTGCGACTTCCCTGTGGAGGCTGGTGACAAGTTTATTGAAGCCCTGGGGCATACCTGGCATGATACCTGTTTCATTTGTGCGGTACGTTTCTTTCTTTCTTTTTTAAAAATATTTTACTTATTCATATTCAAGCAGAGAGAGAGAGAGAGAGCACACACGAGGGCCACCACCTTGTGGGTCTGGCTTATGTGGGTACTGGGGAATTGAACCCGGAGTCTTAGGCACTGGAGGCAAGTGCCTTAACCGCTGAGCCATCTCTCCAGCCCTGTGCGGTACGTTTCTAGAATATAGTTTCAACTGCCTGAGAAGGGGACAGGAGGGTGTAAGTGATGGTTAAATGACCAACCTGGGGCATCCCTTGTGATTCTGGCATTGTGATAGTTCAGTCATTTCAAAAAGTTGACAAATACTTTGTTTTGATATGTCATGATTGAATAAAGTTTTATTACTAATGATTGCTTGCAAACCAATGTGGCCTGCTACTTTCCATTTTATGAAGAACAAAGTGCCCACGGATTTAGAAAACTAGCTGCTTGTCTTGCCAGCAATGGGCGGGGTAGGCACATGATGAGTGCACTTAAGAGGGGCAGATGGCTTCCTAAGGTTATATGTTGCTTCCGTTATGAAGAAGTCAGTTGAGAGCTTTTCATCATGAACATCAGTCTGCAGCTTATTGACCAATCCTATGAAAAGCTGAGATAAGATTTCCCTTGATAAAGCCTTTAGAAAGCAGGGCTGGGGATCATTTTCCTTCACTAAGTGGTCCTGTTCTTGATACACCGCTGCTGGGAGACAAGCCTTAGATTAACTATTAACTGGGTGCAGTTCATTTGTGCTGAGCAGAGAGGTCATTTTACTGGAAGGCTGGCATTTTCTTTCAGAGGGCTTTGTGCTCTTGTGAGGAAATGATACCATTCTACCACTATTCTGACTTTGAGTTGGACACAGGGAATAACCATCATTGATAAAACCCTGTAATGTCAATCTAACTGGCTTAACTTGATTTAGGAAAATTAGTGTACTATTTAATAACCAGCATTGTTCAAGGTAAATTCGGGGAATGGAATACCTGTGCTATTCAGGGCTAGAGTCATAGCTCATAGTTGGTTGATTGCTTGTCTAGTGTGCATGAAACCTTAGGTTCTTTCCCCAGCACCACATAAACTGGGTGTGGTGGTACATGCCTGCTGTAATCCCAGCACCTAAGAAGTAGAGGCAGGAGGATTGGAAGTTCAAGGTCATCTTCCTCTACCTCTACATAATGAGTTCAAGACACACTGGTCTACATGAAAATGTGGAAAGAAGGAAGGAAAAAAGAAAGAAAGAAAGAAAGAAAGAAAGAAAGAAAGAAAGAAAGAAAGAAAGAAAGAAAGAAAGAAAGAAAGAGAAAGGAAGAAAGAAGAGAGGAAGGAAAGAAAGAATAGGAAAGGAAAAATCGTGGAGGCTGGGAAGATGGCTCAGCAGTTAAAGTTCTTGCTTGCAAAGCCTTCCAACTGGGGTTCAATTCCCAAGCCACCCATGTTAGCTGGATGCAAAAAGTGGTATTGGCTGGGCATGGTAGCGCACGCCTTTAACCCTAGCACTTGGGAGGCAGAGGTAAGAGGATCATGGTGAGTTCGAGGCCACCCTGAGACTACAGAGTGAATTCCAGGTCAGCCTGGGCTGGAGCAAAACCCTACCTTGAACCCCCCCCCAAAAAAAAGTGGTATAAATTTCTGACATTCATTTGCAGAGGCAAGAATTCCTGGCCCTTCACTTACCCCAACACTTACACATGTGCAAATAAATAGAAAGAAAGGGGCTGGAGAGATGGCTCAGCAGTTAAGGCACTTGCCTCCAGTGCCTAAGGCCCTAGGTTCAATTCCCCAGTACCCACACAAGCCAGAACCACAAGGTGGTGGCCCTGGTTTTCTCTCTCTCTCTCTCTCTCTCTCTCTCTCTCTCTCTCTCTCTCTCTCTCTCTCTCTATCTTTCTCTCTATATATATATCTCTGCTTGAAAATGAATAAATAAAATATTTAAAAAAAATAAATAGAAAGAAAGAAAAAGAAAGAAAGAAAGTTTTTATTTGTGCTGTTTTTAGGGACTTATGATAGAGGATAATTCTAGTCATAAAGTTCACCACCAAATGTTTTGGTTCTGTACTTCATCCTTACTATTTTGGGGATGCATTGCATATTAATTTTCTCGAGTGTCATAATGGAAACAATGGAAATGTCTTTTCTCACAGTTCAGGAGTACAAAATCAGAGCACCACATCTGGTAGTTGCCAGCCATCTTACATTCCTTGGCTTGTAGCTGCACCATTCCATTTTTCATGCATTGATTGTCACAATAGCTGTCTCCCTTCTGGGTGTGTATCTGTCTCTGGAGACATATCTTTTTATAAGGATATAGGTCAAATTGGGCTAAAGGCCTACCTTCTTCCAGAATTACCTCATCTTAATTTATATATTAGTTACATCTACAAAGACTCTATTTCCAAATAAAATCACTGCTATGTCCTAAGGTAGGCTGGAAGTATGTGAATTTGTGCTGGCATAGTGGCAGACACCTTGAGTCCCAGCACTAGGGAGGCAGAGGTAGGAGAATTGCTGTGAGTTTGAGGTCAGCCTGAGATACAGAGTGAATTCCAAGTCAGCCTGGGCTGGAGTGAGACTCACAAACAAACAAAAACCTATGCATTTGTTTTGTTTTGTTTTGTTTGACTTGGAGTCTTGCTGCATTGTCCAAGCTGAATTCCTGAGTTCAAGCAACCACCCAAGTAGCTGGAACTGTACGTGCATACCACTGTGCCTGCTTTCAGCATGACTGATTTTCCAGCTCTTTAGACAGATTCTCTAGTTACTTTTTGTTTTTGTTTTTGTTTTTTCAAGGTTGGGTCTCGCTCTAGCTCAGGGTGACCTGGAATTCACTATGCAGTCTCAGGCTGGCCTTGAACTCAGAGCAATCCTCCTACCTTGGCCTCCTGAGTTCTGGGATTAAAGGTGTATGCCACCATACCTGGCAGAGAAAGAGAGAAAAAGAGAGAATGGGCATGCCATGGCCTCTAGCCATTGCAAATGAATTCCAGATGCATGTGCCACTTGTGCCTCTGGCTTTACGTGGATACTGGGGAATAGAACTTTGGTTGTTAGGCTTTGCAGGCAAACATCTTAACCACTGAACAATCTCTCCAGCCTTCATACACATTCTTTAAAGGAACTCAGTTTGCCAAATATTCCTGGAATATGGAGAATATGAGTATCTCAGAGCAAGTCTCCAACCACCTTCATGGAATCTAGAAGATTTACAGAAAAATGAAGCTCACAGATATCAGCAATTAACAAAATTAGTCAGAAATTTCTAAAGTCTAAAGCATATAAAATGAAGGCTGAGAGGCTGGGGGGGGGGGTGTCGGGCTGAGGATTAAGCTCCTTTGGCACTTGAGGCCCAGTGGAAGGGATTCAGGTCCTATCTCAGTGGAGAGAAACCTGTTTCTAGCCTCTCCCCACTGATGTGGGCTCAGGAGGTGATGCATGGCATAACTGTGTACACACTTTGAGGGACTGCCACAGCTGGCCTGTTTCACTGACTTCCTTCTGTTAGGACTGTGGCCAGCATTGTTCATGGCCACCATCCTTCCATAGCCAAGCCTGATACCACTGGGGTTCCCTGATGTCCCCTTCTTCTGGGTGGCCTGGAGGTTTCCTCCAGCACAAAGCAACCTTGCACCAAGAAGACACTGAGCATCACTGGCTATCTGTGTTGCTGCCCTCAGCCTCATCTTACCCATGAGCCACCTCTGAGGCTGTTTCTTCTCATTCCTTAGTCTCCCACCTGATTCATCCCTAAGTTCTCATGAGCATCCAGCCTTTCCCAGACCAGCTAAAGTTATTAATGTTGGCAGGTGGCTCCTGGCCAACTCACCCTCCAGATGCCTTGCTATCTCCTCTGAAAGCCATGCTCATCAGGTTGCCTTCTTGAATTTGTAGCCAGGGTTTTCACTAGGAGTTTGAGGCATCCACAAATCCTGGTGTATTTATTAGCTTTTCATTACTACAAAGAAACACCCAGGGCTTATATAGTTATAATACTTATAAAGGAAAGGAGTCTATCTGCTGCACAATTTGGGAGGTTCTAGGACATGGCACTGGCATTGCCTCAGCTTGGGAGAGGACCCTCTTGGCTTCATTACATCATGGCAGATATTGTGTGTTAAGGAGAGATCCCATGGCCAAATAGGAAGCAAGATAGAGGATGTGTGGGGCTTTTATCACAAACCCTTTGCTAGAACTAAACAGGGTCCCACAAGAAATATTTCAATTCATTTCAAGGGTGTGACCCCAGTTGACCTAATGTCCTCCTATAAGATCCCACTTCTTTTTTTTTTTTGGTTATTAGAGGTAGGGTCTCGCTCTAGTCCAGGCTTACCTGGAATTCTGGAATTCACTATGTAGTCTCAGGGTGGCCTTGAACTCATAGCAATCCCCCTACCTCTGCCTCCTGAGTGATGGGATTAAAGGCATGCACCACCACGCCTGGCTAAAATCTCACTTCTTAAAGGTACCAACTCCCAACATGACCATATTGAGGACCAAGCTTAGGGGACAAACTACATCCAGATCATCTGGCTGCACTCAGCATCACCGCATCTACTAGGGTGTTTCAGATAAATTTTTGGCTTATTCATTGGCTCCCATGGACCATTGGAAGTGCTATGTGATCTAAGTATGACCTCTCCACCTGGGCCATCATGATAAGTCTTTCCAAGTCTTGTGGAATAGACTGACCCAAGCTAAGCTCAACAAGATTTCTTTATCCCTGTGGCCACCTGTATGTAGAGACTCCTTCTTAGGTCAGTATACAAAAGCAGCCCACTCTGCTCATCAGTGGGGTGCTCAGTGTTATGTCTAAGTGATGTGCCCGGCCTGTGGGTCTATCAGCAAAAGCTCTAGAGAGGGGGTGAGAATGAAAAGGGAACAAGAGACACAAAGGATGGAGCAAGACAGTATTCCTATCAAACTCATTTTTTTTCATTATTTTTTTATCTTAAATATAAATTTATTGTCCATAATGTGTTACATTATTCAGTGGGCAAACAATGAGTTGTTATCCCCAATTCCCCAATGCCCCCCCTCCCCTCAAACTCATTTTATTACAGAACAGGCAGTACTTAAATATCCTCTCACAGGAGGGGATACATGGGCAGTTACTTAGGAATTAGCATAACCAGGTTGCTAGGTAACCTGGCCACAGCAAGGGTCATGGGATCTCTAGGAGGAAGCCTGCAGGCTGGTGAGAGAAAGTTTGGCAGAGAAATAGGAATTTAGCATTGGTTAGTAGGGGGAAGGACAGAGACCTTCAAAACAAATGTTGACGCAGTTTAAGGCACAATAAACAGCTCCCCATATCTAAAGCTGGGGCCCATCCTAGCTAATGTGACTTCCCAGTCAGCTACCCCATATTAGCATATTACCCACTTGGGGTCTAGTCTCCATACTGGCAATCCAACCACCTAAGAGTGTTACCTCTGCACAAGTCCATAGCTTAGAACAATGTCATGTAGACACAGTCCTCTTTGCTAGGGGTGCAGGAAATGTTAGCATGGCATTTCATTCCTTTCTCAGCTTTACATTTCAGGAGGTCTGTGTCTTAAGCAAGATATTTGGGCTTTCTCAATTCTAGTTTTTCACTTGTGAATTGGGGAAAAGGCATTGCCTACACCATGAGTTTTTCTGTGAGAATTAAATGAGCTCATTCTGTGCAAAAAAAAATTAATCAGCTCTCTTCTTTCTGAAATGTCTCCTGCCTCAAGCTGCATTTGTATATGTTCATTATAAAAATAAATAATTTTGTCTTCCTTTGTCATGTGATACATTCCTACATGCACTTTTTCATATTTGATTTATCTTTTCTTTGTTTGTTTGTTTTTGTTTTTTGAGGTAGGGTCTCCCTCTAACCCAGGCTGACCTGGAATTCACTATGTAGTCTCAGGCTGGTCTTGAACTCGCGGTGATCCTCCTACCTCTGCCTCCGGAGTGCTGTGACCATGCCCAGCTGATTTACCATTTTTTCACGATAGAATTCCTTTAGGAAAATGTACCATAAATTTTTTATATCTTTCTTTTGAAGGAAATTTCATTCACTTTCAGATTTTGTTCTTTGAGGTTGTTTCTGCAAAATAATGTTCTCCAGGCAGTATTACTAGGCTACATAGTAGGCACATCATCATGACTATTGTTCAGTATAGTCAAATCAAGCTGATTCATGTGTCCTCAGCAGGGCATAAGTAGAGCTCAATCCCTTTTTCATTTGCTAATCTTTTTAAATGTGTGTGCATGTTTGTGTATATGCAGGTACAAAGGTGTGTGCACACATGTAGAGGCCAGAGATGATGTTGTTCCTCAGAAACAGCTTCTTTCTTTCTTTCTTTCTTTCTTTCTTTCTTTCTTTCTTTCTTCCTTTTTTTCTTTCTTTTTTTCTCTCTCTCTGCTCTCTCTGTCTGTCTCTGTCTCTGTCTCTGTCTCTCTCTCTCTTCTTGAGACAGGAGCTCTCCTTTGCCTGTGGCTCACCAATTAGGCTAGATTGGCTGGCCAGCAAGTCCCAGGGATCTACCTATCTCTACTTCCCCAGAGCTAGATTTACAATCGCCTGCTTCCATGTCACACTTTTTAAAATGTGGGTTTGAACCTAGGACCTCATGCATTCTAAGCAAGCATTCTCTCCACTGAACTGCATCCTCAGCCCCTTGGAAATCTTCATCTTATATAGTTCAGCCTGCATATTCTGCTTTAGCCATTAAGATTTTGTGATGGGAGCTGGAGAGATGGCTCAGTGGTTAAAGTGCCTACAATATCTAGTGACCCAGGTTCAATTTTCTGGTACCCTTGTAAAGCCAGATGCACAAAGTGGCATATTTATTTGAAGTGGCTAGAGGCCCTGGTGTGCCCAGTCTCCCCCCTCTCTCTTTCTCTCTCTCCTTGCATATAAATAAATAATAATATTAAAAAGTTTTTTAAAGGGCTGGAGAGATGGCTCACTGGTTAAGGCACTTGTCTACAAAGCCTGATGGCCCAGGTTCAATTCCCCAGTACCCAGGTGTTGCAGTCAGCTTTCTAGTTGCTGCACAGAAAGAACCCAAACAAAAGCGGCTTGTGGAGGAATGGGTTTATTTGGCTTACGGACTCGAGGGGAGACTCCATCCTGGCAGGGAAAACGATGGCATGAGCAGAGGGCTGGACATCACCTCTGCCACAGCACTGCAAACGGCGGCAGGAAGGTGTGCCAAACACTGGCAAGGGGAAGCTGGCTTATAACCCCCATAAGCCCACCCCCAACAACACAGCTTCATCGAGGTTGTAAAACCCAAACTGCCATCAGCTGAGGATCGATCTATCAGAAC